>PVJI01007072.1:0-81067 GCA_004026765.1 Micronycteris hirsuta
GGGGGGGGGGGGGCACAAACACAGGTGAAAAGGAAAAAAAGGCAACAAATAAGTACTTATCAATAACCTTAATTGTAAATGAATTAAATGCTCCAATCAAAAGACATGGGGTAGCTGAATGGATAATAAAACACAACCTGTATAAATGCTGTCTACAAGAGACCCATCTCAGAACAAAAGATCCACACAGGCTGAAGTGAAGGGTTGGAAAAAATATTTCAAGCAAATGAGCATGGAAAAAAAGCTGGGGTAGCAATACTTATATCAGGCAAAGCAGACTTTAAAACAAAGGCCATAACAAGAGATAAACAGGGTCACTACATAACACTTAAAGGAGTAGTCCAACCAGAGGATATAACCCTTATAAACACATATGCACCCAAAATGGGAGCACCTAAATATATAAGGAAAATCTTGGAGGATTTCAAGAAAGAGACTGACACCAAATACAGCCATTGTAGGGGATTTTAACATTGAATTCTCAACAATGGATAAATCTTCCAAACAAAGAATCCACAAGCATACTGTGGCATTTAATGACACTCTAGAGATCAAATGGCCTTAACTGATATTTAACGGAATATTTCACACCAAAGAAACAAAATACACATTCTTTTCAAACACATATAGAGAACATTTTCAAAGACAGACCACATGACAGGATGCAAAATAAGCCTCAACAAATTCAAGAAAGATGAAATCATATCAAGCATCTTCTTGGATCACAATGGCTTGAACTGGAAACCAACCTCAAGGAAAACACTAAAAAACATTCAAATACGTGGAGACTGAATAACATGTTATTACATGATGAATGGATTAGCAATGAGATCAAGAAAGAAATAAAAAAATATCTGGAAACACATGAAAATGAACACACAACAACCCAAAACCTATGGGACACTGTAAAGGCAGTCCCTAGAGGAAAGTTCATAGTGATACAGGCCTACCTAAAGAAGATAGAAACATTTCACATTAACAACCTAACCCTACATCTACAAGAACTAGAAGAACAACAACCAACAAAGCACAGAGCAAGTAGAAAGAAGGAAATAAAACCAAGATTAGAGCAAAATTAAATGACACAGAGACGAAAAGAATAATTCAAAGGATCAATGAATCCTGGAGCTGGTTCTTTGAAAAGATAATCAAAATTGGCAAACTTTTAGTCAGACTCACAAGAAAAAAAGAGAGAGGACCCAAACAGATAAAATCAGTAACAAAAAGGGAAAAGTTATAACCAATACCACAGACATACAAAGGATTGTAAGAAATTACTATGAACAACTATATGCTGAGAAATTTGACAACCTGGGCAAAATCAACAAATTTCTAGAAATATATAATCTTCCAAAACTGAATCAACAAGCAAGAGAAAGCCTGAATAGACCAGTAACAACTAGTGACATTAAAGAAGTAATCAAGAAATTCTCAGAACACAAAAGCCCTGGACCAGATGACTTCACAGGGGAATTTTACCAAGCATTCAAAGAACTAATTTCTAGCCTTCTCACACTATTCCAAAAAAAGTCTAGAAGACTCCCAAACTCTTTTTACAAGGCCAGTATTACCCTTATTCCAAAACCAGGTAAAGACACAACACAGAAAGAAAACTAAAGTCCAATATCTCTGATGAACACAGAGGCCAAAATCCTCAACAAAATATTGGCAATCTGATCCAGCAACTTAAAAAGATCATACACCATGATCAAGTGGTATCCATCCAGGGATGCAAAAATGGTACAATATTCACAAATCAATAAATGTAATACATCACATAAACAAAAGGAAAGACAAAAATCACATGATCACATCAATAGATGCTGAAAAAGCATTTGACAAAATCTAGCACTCATTCATGATTAAAAAAAAAACACTTAGGAAAGTGGGAACAGAAGGAGCATACTTCAACATATATGAGAAACCTATTGTCAACATAATACTCAATGGGCTAAAACTAAAAGCTTTCCCCTTAAAATCAGGATCAAGACAAGAATGTCTGCTTTTACCACTCTTATTTGACATAATATTGGAAGTTCTAGCCACAGCAATCAGACAAGAAAAAGAAATAAAAGGCATCCAAATTGGAAAGGAGGAAGTAAAACTGTCATTCACAAATGACATGATAGTGTACATAGAAAATCCTATGTCATCACCAAAAAACTATTTGACCTAATAAGTGAATTTGGCAAAATAGTGGGATACAAAGTCAATATTCAGAAATTGATGGCATTTTTGTACAACTATGAAGTATTGGAAAGAGAAACCAGGGGAAAAAATCCCATTTACTATAGCATCAAGAAAAATAAAGTACCCAGGAATAAGTTTAAGCAAGGAGGTAAAAGGCCTGTATTCAGAAATCTACAGAACACCAAAGAACAAAATTAAGGAAGACACAAATAAATGAAAGCATTTACCATTTCATGGTTTGGAAGAATTAACTTCATTAAAATGTCCATCTACCCAGAGCAATCTAGATTCAATGCAATTCCTATTAAATTAGCAATGATGCCCTGGCTGGTGTCACTCAGGGGACTGAGCATTGGACGGCAAACCAAAAGGTCACCAATTTGATTTCTGGTCAGGGCACATGCCTAGGTTGTGGGCCAGGTGTCCAGTTGGAGACATGCAACTGGTTGATGTCTCTCTCACACATCGATGTTTCTCCCACTCTCCTTCACCCTCCATCCCTGTCTCTCTAAAACCTAATCAACAAAACAAGCAAGCAAGCAAGCAAAATACAACCAGAGACACTGAAATAAAGAATAATCTGACAGTAACCAGAGAGGAGGAGGGGAGAGGGATTAATAGGAGGTAATGAGGGGGGGCATCAAATAACATGTATGAAGGACACATGGACAAAGCCAAAGGGGGTGGGTTCAAGGGTGGGAGGCGGGGATGGGTGGGGCTGGGGGTGTGGCAGATTGAGAATGGAGACAATTGCATTTGAACAACAACAAAAACAATTGAGAAAATAAATAATAAAATGAAATAAAATACCAGAGGCATATTCCATAGATCTATAATATTTCAAAAATTTATATGGAACCAATAAAGACGCTAAATAACCTCAGCAATTTTGAGAAAGAATGGAGCAGGAGTGATCAACTTACTTGATATCAAACTATACTACAAAGCCACTGTAATCAAAACAGTCTGGTACTGGCATAAGAACAGACACATAGATTAATGGAACAGAATAGAGAGCCCAGAAATAAATTCATGTCTCTATGGTCAATTAATAATTGACAAAGGGGGCAGGAGCATACAATGGAGTAAAAAATGGCCTCTTCAGTAAATGGTGTTGGGAGAACTGTACTGGTACATGCAAAAAAAAAAAAAAAGGAAACTGGACCACCAATTTACACTATATACCAGAATAAACTCATATGACTCAATAACAGAAAGACAAACAATCCAATTTAAAAATGGGCAAAGGCCTGGCTGGTGTAGCTCAGTGGATTGAGCGAGGGCTGGGAACCACAGGGTCCCGGTTCGGTTCCCCGTCAGGGCACATGGTGGGGTTGCGGGCCAGGTCCCCAGTGAGGGCCACGTGAGAGGCAACCATACACTGCTGTTTCTCTCTGTCTCCCTCTCTTCCCTTCTCTATAAAATAAATAAATAAAATCTTAAAAAAAAAAAATAGAGCTGGAAACACATTAAAAAAAAAAAGGCAAAGGACCTGGATAGACACTTCTCCAAGGAGGATACACATATGGCCCAGAGACACATGAAAAGATGCTCAACAACCCTAGCCATCAGAGAGATGCAAATGAAGACCACAATGAGATATCACCCCACACCTGTCAGAATGGCTATCATTAGTTAATCAATAAACAAGTGCTTGCAAGAATGTGGAGAAAAAGGAACTCTAGTGCACTGTTGGTGGGAATGCAGACTGGTGCAGCCACTGTGGGAGACAGAATAGAACTTCCTAAAAAAACTAAAAATGGAACTGCCTTTTGACCCAGAAATTCCACTGCTGGGAATATGCCCTAAGAGCCCTGAAACACCAATTCAAAAGAACTTATGCACTTCTATGTTCATAGCAGGACTATTTGAAATAGCCAAGTGCTGGAAACAGCCTAAGTGCCCATCAGTAAATGAGCAGTCAAAAAACTGTGGTACATTTACACAATGGATTACTATGCAGCAGAAAAAAAGGAATGCCTACCTTTTGCAACAGCATGCATGGAACTGGGGAATATTATGCTAATTGAAATAAGCCAGTCAGTGAAAAATGAATATCATATAATCTTACCTATAAGAGCAATCTAACAAACAAAATAAACTAACAAGGAAAATAGAACCACAGGTATAGAAATATGGAACAGGCTGACAGCAACCAGAGGAAAGGGGGAGGGAATAATGGTAGAAAGAAGGGAAAGGGACTAGTCAAAGAACATGTATGAATGACTCATGGACTTGGACAACGGTGTAGGGATTGACTGTGGGAATGGGGGAGGGCTGGGCAGAGGAGGGTAAAGAGGGAAAATTGAAACAACTGTAATAGATAACAATAAAAAAAGATTCTTAGGGAAAAGGATAATAAAAGATGTTATAATTTTACTCCAAGCTTAATATTAACTCATATTCCACATATTACATACAAAATTGCCATTAACTTGTTTCATTGTTGATAAATTAACTCTAGGTTCTTCTAATCCTCGACAGCTTTCCTCATGTTCAACCAGTTAAGGCTCATAAAACAACTTGAAAGTTGGAGCAAAGGCCATTTCTAAAGAATGGAAATGCACTAATCTCTTTATATCCTCTATAGTTGCGCCCTTTCCAGAGTGTCACATAACCGTGATCACACAGCAAGTGGCCTTTTCAGACTGGCTTCATTCATTCAGCGGCATCCACCATCCTGTTATAATGCTCATTCTGTATTACCGACAGTTTCCTATTCTTGGTGAAGCAGTTCCTTCCTTCACTCACTTCCGGAGGGTTCCTCAGCAGGTGTTTGCTGTTTGCGACTAAAGCTGCTATAAACGTTCACGTGCAGCTCCCACATGGACAACAGCTTGCGGATCAGCTGGGTAAACATCTTGGGGCTCACCTGCTGGGTCCTACGGTAAAAACTGCTCTCGGCTTTGTGAGGAGGAGGGACTAAGGGGAGAAATTGGCAAGCACCACCTCAAGTGATCAAGGTCAACATCATCAGGAGTCACGGGCACTAACTATCCCCTTGACAGGACGTCAGCAGCAGGGCTTCACCCATGAGCTTCCTCCCATACCCACAACCCTGTCCTGTCACGAGAGAAACATCAGACAAATCCCAACTGCAGAACGTCTAGAAAACACCGACCAGTTACCCTCAGAACTATCAAATTCACCAAAAAGAAAAGTCCGCAGGAGCTAAGGAGACACAACCACTAAATGTCACATGGTATCCTGGAGAGGCTCCTGGGACAGAAAAAAAGGTCATTAGGGAAAAACGAGGCTCAGAAAGAGGATACACCTTCCTTAATAATAATAATAACGTGGGTTTACTGGCTGTAACAAGTGGCCGCGCTGATGGAAGACGTAGCGAGAGCAGCCAGGTGGGGCCTGTGCCACCGTGCCATCGCCACAACTTTTCTAAACCTTTCTAAAATTAAAATTTTTAATATGGAAATGTATTTCATTTGAAAAGAAAAAGTATTCCCATGAATTCTTTATGCTTTTGAGCTAAAAAGATTGACCCTAGATTTAGCCGTAAAAGTAACAAGAAGCAAACAAATGTACGGTTTGCAGTATCTGCTCTATGAGGCCCAGAAAAATTCGGGGTTGTACTGATGGTAATAAGTAATGAAAGGTTAAGGCTAAGAGCCAGGTCTCCTGCTGCTGCCCCCACGACACAGAGTCCTCCTGCCTCAATAAGAGCACGATTCCTAAGTGGCTGGTGTTCCTACATCATGTGGGGGTCTGCGGGTGGACGCCAGACTGCCTGTCCCAACACTTGCTGCCTTAACCAAGGCTGCCGCCACCACCTCTGCCGAGGCCGCCTCCTCCTCCCTGATACACGTCCCGTGGGTACAGTTAAAGCTGCACCACCATTTATTACTACCTTCCTCTCTGGGCTCCTGCTCCATGTCCCTGAGCAGGACAACAGCCCTGCAGGTGTGCCCTCCTGGGTTTATGCTCCAGAACTTGGTGACCTAGGTCACTGCTGGGTCCCCAGGTCTGGTGGCCTCACAATGTCCACCTGGCTCCCACAGCTGAAGCCTGACAAGGTTGTGGTTCAAACAGAGCCACTTGACCCTGCTCGCTCTAGTGACTCGTTGAAAAACACGTTCACAGAACTTATTTCATCTTTATTGGATGGAGGACATTAAGCGATCGGCTAATGATGAACCAGAAGAGATCATCACCTTGGACTGCCTGGGGAGAAGCACGATTCCTTCTCTGAGTGAAGGTATAAGCCCCGGAAGCAGTAAAACACAGACAATTAACTACAGGGGGGAGTCAGATGAACCTCTTAGTGGCCATCAGCATGTTACAACAGGTCGTCAGGTTTATTAGTGATCACTGATTTGAGATAATGGGACAAGACAGCAGACAGTTGAGAAAGCTGGATTGCAGCCCAATTATAATCTGGGGGTTGGGGACAGAGGCACTTTTTCAGGAGGAAGTTCTAAAGGATGTAAAGGATGCTGGAGTGATGTGATCCTGGATTCCAGCAAACCCCATGATTTTATTACAAGTTCAGAGACCGGCTCAGAGTGGACTCAGATGGGGATGCTCTCCCAGCCCTGGGGCTCACCAGGCTCTTGGCATCCCATTTTCCTCACACTCGCTTCTACAGGAAAGATGTTTCCTAGGGCAAAAGCTCTCAATTCACAGCAACAGGAAGAGAAGGAACCACCAACATGAGTGTCCGTGTTATCCCAGACGAAGGAACCGAGGGAGTGACCATGAGTATGCAATGTATCAGACAAATCAAAAGCCAATTTATAGTTCTAGCGTTCAGTAGCATAACTACCTAACAGACTCACCCACAGCAATCATTCTGGGGGATCTTTAAAACATTATTGATGATACTTGCTGAATTCTTAACTAGGCTCCACTCACAGCAGCAAAATCCATGAGGGAAACTTCCTGTGAGTATCCCCAGATTAGAGAAAACAGGCTTTTGGAAAGGCCAAGTTATGACCCAGACTGAGTCCCACATCTGTCATCTCCAAGACCCCTATCCTACTCTAAGCTCTGGGGTCTCACAAGGACTGGCCTTGTTTGCTTTTTAAGATCATTACTTGACTCAATATTCTTCTTTCCCAAACTTCCTATCTTCCTTGAATACACGTGCAGTGCTTAACCACAGGTGCGCATCAGCCATGTGCCCGTCAATGGTGCAGTTTCCCTCCAAGATACGTTTTTTTGCGACGCTCTGCTCCACTCCGGGACCCTGTGGCAGGCCTGAGGACACAGCAAAGCTAAACGGTGGCTGGAATTTTAAACATTGGAGCCAGAAGAACAATAAAGATAAATTGAACAAATTCTCTTCTACTGAAATTCAGGCAAAAGTCTAGAAGGAAAAGGAAAAAAACACCAATGAGAAAGCCAAGAGTCATGCCTTAATATGGTATAAAAATAGTTGAAGGTTTCAGATGCCTCTGCATACCTAAGGGTTTAAATTCAGCATTATTATCTGCCTGCTCTGAGGCTGCACGATCAAACCTTTGTAAAGACCGATGGTATCTAAATTGACAAAATGTCAACAGTCATCATTCTGAGATGGTGACACCGAAGGGCAAGATGTCCTTAGTCCTGCAAAGGCACAAAACACACCCTTCTTTCCATCCCTGCTTTCTTCATCAAAACCCAGTATTTTCTCCTGGATATTAAGCATAGCAAAGTCAAATCTATTATCCTTCAAGACACATGTCCAGCATCAACTTGCTCATCCAAGAAGTTTAAGCTGTACTTAGCTCTGCATTGCTACTCTCAGCACACGCGCACAGCTTGTTCCTGGAACCCAGCGTAAACAGCAGTGCCCTTCCGTGGGTGGCTGTGGCGCCACCTGCCACTAGAGGGCAGTGAGAGCAACAGGGAGCCTTGTCAACAGGACATCCTTAGGAGCAACTGTGACAGTGAGGAATTCACAGGGAGCCTTACTGCCTGCAAGCACTTTAGAGGTAAACCTACAACTTCTTCAGCTGCTGCACAACTAATTTTCAAAGGCTCAGCTAATGTGAGGATGGCAGATTAAACAGTAATGTGAGAAAAATTCTGTGTCCTATTTTTTTCTACAGAAAACTTCATTTACCAAATAATGCTAATCTTAGATTCAACATAAAATAATTAACAACACTGTTTCCAAACCAGTGGGCTACTACTGCACACCTCTTACAGAAAAGTGAAAGAGAAAAAAGCATGGAATTTACTTTTAATTTACGATACCACCACTCACGCCCCCTTGCACAGTGTACAAACACAACTGCTCCAAAAATTATCAAATATAACACATTTAAAGACATGTATTATTCATTACAAGGACCAGTTCAACCTGGTCCTAACCTCTGTGCCACGACAAACAGGGTGAGAACACGGAAACGAGCCATTCCCGGTGACACCTTTTCTTTTCCTCATATGGGCAGGAATAATATGAATATCGGCCACAGCAGTGAGAACCATGCTTGAGCTTGTTTCATTTCAACCTGGATGTCACATACTTGAATCCCCACAGAAACCTGCCCAGGCTGAGGAACTACAGCTTCTTGGTACATTTCATTCGATTCAGACAGTCCAACCAGGAATACACATTTCATTCCCTTCATTAAAAATCACCTGCCTCCGCAGGCTCACTAAAAACTTGAGTTATCATTCAACATGCCCAGTGTTGAAGGCAATAGACCCTGTCCCAGTCAAGGACACTGAGTGGTCGAATGTCCCCACTTGCTGGCGCTCATCAGTCATGAGGATGTCGGTGGTGACCAGCACAGTTCTAAACGTCCTTCCCATCTCTGTCTACTGAAGCTTTGCAATGTCCCTGAGGGGCAGTTTCTGCTGACGCCTGACTGCGGACCAAGTTCTCAAGCTCTGGGGGCCAAGCCACACTGCACATTAGCCACGCCACTCACTGAATTGGTCCTTTCAACTACGGGCTCCCCTTTCAGTCTCAAGACTTTGGGATGCCCACCTTCATGGTCACTGCTGCTCCTCTGTCACCAGTGTTTCCCCTACAATGCACATTCCAGGCCCTCCTGGCCCCACAAGTCCCTGATCCCAGGACTCCATCGGGGTTAGGACTCCCCCAGAAGAAATGCCAGCACTCATATACATGCACATCTGTTCCACTGGAACTGACGCCTGAGAATCCAAACATCGTAATCTCAGACGGCTGTGCTTGCCTAGGGGTATTTCTTCCAGTTCTGGAAGTGAAAGAGAGATAGATTCCAAGGGCCTGCAATGACCTCATTTCTGTAGCTAAGCAACCACCATGCTGCAAAAAAACAAAAAGCATTTTTTAACGTCTTCCTGCTTTATAAACTGAATGCAATTTAATTTTTTCATGTCCACATTTTCAACAATTCTCATATGGTATACATGAAAATACTAATTTCCAAAAAAAAACCAGGTTGTTCCATAAATTTTAACATTTTAACATTTAGCACTATCACTAATTATCCCAAAAGATACAACGTAGTCTTGATGTGGCATTCACAAATTGATTTTCACATATTATCTAATGCAAAGAAATGTTTCATTTCAGGTTTCTGATCTGAAAAAAATATGACCTGATTTCTGGCAAAGACATAAACATTAATTATGTAACTATGCAAAATGCCTCAAGAAAAGTTAACAATGTAATACTGTTAGTTTTTGAAAGTGTTATAATACAGATGAGTTTTAACAGTAATATGTCTATAATTAAAATGATCACGAAACCTTTTTTTTTTTAAGATTTTATTTATTTAGTTTCAGAGGAGAAGAGAGGGAGAAAGCAATGTATGGTTGCCTCTCACATGGCCCTCATCGGGGACCTGGCCCGCAACCTAGGCATGTGCCCTGACCAGGAATTGAACCGGGACCGTCTGGTTCCCAGCCCGCGCTCAATCCACTGAGCTACACCAGCCGGGGCGAAACCTTTAAACTTTTGATACTGAAAGAATAACCATAAATGGATATAAAATGCTAAACAGAAGAGTTAGCACTTAGGGTAATTTGGGCTGATAATTTGAACATATGCATAGTTGTTATTTACTCTGCTGAAGCACATCCCTCTCTACTCCAAGTCTGATTTTCATACATTGGCTAATTTCTGGTAAGTGAAGGCAGCTTCAAAAGATGCTGGGATATCTAAATATAAGAACTTAGCTCTCAAAGAAGCTGTAAGTACCCTCTGAGGGATCACATGGCAAGGTTCTCAAGTGCTTTCAGTACACAGATGGAGGTTCACGCTCATCTCAACATAGAGTAGAAAACACCCCATCGATACAGGAAACTCCTGGGTCTGCTAACACTGGACTAGCACAAAATTGATTAACGGACTCATATGAAGAGTTCAGACACAACAGCTATGACATTAAGAAGATATTGATGCTTAAAACTAAATTCCTTTGGTTGTGGAGGCAGAGGTCGGGGGGGCGGGGGGTACATCTCAGGAAACAGCTAACCTGACAGAATAGCTCCACCTCTGAGCCCAAAGGAAACTGGGCAGTTTCCCTAGCCACTGGTGCAATGGGGTTTATTCCTCCTTGCTGGCTGGGGCCTGCCGATTACGGGTCGAGAGAGTGAGGAGCAGTTCCCAGAGGGTGAAGGTGGGTTCCCCCAGTCCTCCTGCTATGTCAGGATGTGTCAGCAAGCGTAGCACAGGAAGTAGAGAAAGGCTTCCAACCTTAATAACTTGACCTACTTTCCTTGGAAATCAGTGAAGACATCATTTATTCTGCCCAGCTCAGTGACACCCCAGCAGATGGAGGAATTTTTCAACATCAGACTCCATTTCCTGCATGTGAATGTGCCAGGCAGAACTCAATAGCTGTCCCCTGTCCCTACTTAAAATCATCTGCAGATCCCCAACCTGACAATGAGTCACTCTTCAGCTTAAAGTACATTTTCAAGAAGCCTGAAATAGGAGTGCAAGCGGGGTGTCACCCTCCTCCCACAAGCGTGGAGGGGAAAGCAGATGTGGTGAACAGGACGCGCGTTCCCGAGCGACGCGAGGGATGCTGACCGCGGTCACTCTGCACGCCCCAGCGCACGTCACAGTCTGCCAGGTCTACCAGCGCGCCCTCGGCTTTCAGGCTAAATGCTAACACAAGCTTATCAATGTACTTATTCCCTAAAAATCAGAGGCAAATTCCAGTTTGAAGTTAACACGAGTTATATTAACCAGAATTGCAACAGAAGAGGAACACAGGAAGCAGAAGGAAAGGATGCACCCGAAACGGGCGATTCCTCCAACAGGGCAGTGGCCATGGCTTTAGGGTTTGTTTTTTGTTTTGTTTTGTTTTTTTTGGCAACTTGGACAAAAAAGACACACGAGCCACCAGTTATTTCCTGTCAATAGAAAGTATGTCCACTGGCCCACAAGGACACGCCTTTACTTGGAAATAATCCCAAGAGGCAAGCGCCACGGATCTCAAATAAGCAAGGGCATGGTGTCTTCAACACACCCTTTGCGTGACACGGAGCCACACTGTACCTCCCACATTTTAGAGTCTATGTGGACAGACTCACACAGGGCCTTCTGAGGTCACCACAGGACAAGGCTACCTCCAGCCTGTCCTTGACAAGGTTTAGATCTCAGGTCATCTGAACTGAGCTCCAGAATCCTCCACTGAAACCACCATATAAATTCCTGATCTGCAAAGCACCTTCCCTCACCTCAAAAAGGAGCTGTTTACAACTCTTTCCAGGGAAGTAATAACTCACCCCTGCCAGAGGCTGTTTCCCACCTTGGGGATTTTAAAAGAAGAATGCAGAGTCCAGGTGTGGTGGGGCAAATCCCTGGGGTGACTGATTCCACTGCAACATTCGAAGGGTGAACTCCACCATCCCACTGTACACGCGGCTCTCTACAAGCATAGGGAATTCCCTTCCTACTCCCACCTCCATGGCACCGCATTCCATGGACATGTCCCGAGCTTGCCAGCCCATTCCCTTTCCCTGGAATACGACTCCCTCTGTCTCCATTTATTTACTGTATCATCAAGTCTAATCTCACCAACCATACCATTAATCTACCACCAAGATCAAATAAAAAACATACTACTTAACCTGGGACATCCCTCGATTATGAAACGCGTCCCATTTCTCAGAAGCTAAATAAGAAAAAAAAAAAAAAAACTAATGAGAGGAGGAGAGGTTGAGAAGGCCTAATATCTGGGTTTTTTCACCATGAAGATTTTTTTCCGCCACAGCCCTGTGCTCCCCCTCCACGTCCCCCCCCACACCCCATCCACGCTCTCACCACACCCGGCCTGAGAGCTCTCGAGCAGAGTTCACTTCCACCTGGTTACAGCACACAGCCAGGAAAACAGGTATTCAGTATAAACTTCTTGCTGGTGATGGTAACAAAGAGAACTCCTCATTATATCCAGACTGTGAGGGACAAAAACAAAGCAACTATGATCGTTTGAGAGATTATAGGCAATGCCCATCATCATTGTCCGTCGGAGTCAAAACAAGTCAGTACTCAAAGCAAATTTGTCACCAGTGGAGAGGCAGCCCTTCCTTTTGACTGACAGCTTACAAGCACACATACATTACACTGCATTTATCTCAAGGGACCCCCCATTTGTGCTGACATAAAAGTTCACCTTGTGAAAGACCATAAGCCACCTCACAGGTGCTTGTCGACAGTAAGCCAGCATCTCCTGCAACACTTGGGTGACATCTAACAGTCAAAGGGAAACCTAGAAACCTCCTCAGTGTGATTTTGCTGAAAAGAAACGTAACATCATGACATGAGTGAAGTTGTGCTATTCCGACATGTGAAATTCAAACACAGCACCCAGGTTCTCCGCAATCTTCACCGAGCATGGTTGGGGGAAGGAGGGAGGAAATTTTACAGGTCAAGGAAATCACCGGTATCCCCTAGCTCCCAAAGCAGGGCACCCACACGACTCTATGTGGTCCTCCGAGGGGCTGCAGTACCAGGGCAGGCTCGGGCCCTGGGTGGACTGGAAACAATGGTCCTTCTTTCACCCCCAGTACTGAGTTCCCTGCAACGCTGTTACTGCCCCTGCACTGCCTGACAGTTCTAGAACAGTGACGGAGTCAGGAAGCTGACAACTGTGTGTACCCAACAGCACTTTCCATCTGACCCTGAGCCAGTGTCTCAGGCACAATGGCACTGCCCTCCGCCCCTAGGCAAGCTGTCTGAGTCTGCAGCTCCCATCTTCTCCTGTCCAGCGGCACTTACGTCCACAAGTGGCCGGTCCCCTGGAGAGCTGAGTTTGCAGGGAAAGTAAAAATCCAGTAAGTTAGGAATCTACAAACTGGATGACTCCCACTGTCCTAGAGACAGTGACAGCTACTTCTCACCCAGGAGAGGCCTCAGAACTGGTCTAAAATTCCTGTTCTCCTCTCCTTGGATTAAAAAAAAATTCTTTTTCCAACAACATGTCCCTCATTCCCCTTCCCCTTCAAGCAAGCAGTTATTTCTATTAAAAAAAGAACGTGGCTCATTTTAAATTGATTCACTCTAAGTTTGTCTAAAGCCTATTTCATTATTTTTCCCACATCAACATCGGTCTTTTTCCTAGAAACCTTACAGGACTTTGTGAGACCAGGTTCTGCAGACAAAGCTAACTGTGGACTTTTCAACCTGCTTAACCAGAACCACTTCTTTGTCTGCTTTGCGAATAACAGGCATCTTTTTTCCTTAATAGCCATCCTCCCTCGCAGCCCAAATCTTCTGGTCCAGCCCGTGCCATGTTCACCAGTCCAGGTAACCCAGGCCTGTGATCAGCACTGACACTCTCGTGGCCACGGGGTCTGGGCTGGGCCTAAGGCACAGGTGGCAAACACAAGGCCCGTGGGCCGAGAGCCCACCACCTTGTTTTATCCGGCTCAGTACCTTGTTTCTTCCTGGCGGCAGCGCCAAGCTCTCACTTTACTGTTAAGAAGTTACATTTATACAGTCCTAAAGTTACACTTGGCCCTTACAAGGCAACCATGTGGCTGGCGTGGCCCCCGGTGAAAATGAGTTTGACACCCCTGGTCTAAGGTATTATTCTGCCTTCCCCACCTCCAGCCGTCCAGAGGTCTAGCTGGACGTTGAGGAGAATATTCTGGGACTGCTGCAGCTGTGCAGTGACCACGAAGGACTGGGGAGTGAGAGAGGCAGGGGGACACATGGAAGAGGCAGACGCACGGACAGCAAATCAGAGAAAGAGCCAGGGACGGACGGTAGCACTGAGCCACTAGACTCACACCCAAAACTCAAACCACTTCTGAACTTCACAGGCTCGTGACCTATTCATTCAATCACAGAGTCATCCTATGAGTGTCTCCTAAGTGCAGCCCCTGCCACTGGCACTGGCAGTGACAATAAACAAAATAGGCATGTCCCTCCTGCCCAGAGCTGCATTCCAGTGAGCAGACAGACAAGCCGCTCTGATCACTAACACACATCCCATGTCTCAGAAGAGGTACCATTTAGACAGGATGGTGTCAGGGCCTCTCAGGGGCCCAATACATTACCTTCACTGTCAAAGACAGACTCAGTTAGGACTTTTCACCCAAGAAATCGAACCCTCCCACTTAACTGTGAGTGCATGGCAGACAGAAAGCATCTCTTACTGCCTTTAACCCTCTTTCTCTGCCTACATCCAGTTACAAATGCAGCCTGTGGCTGGGCTCCTCTCCTCTCCTGGTTCTCACACCCAGCTGTGACTCTGGGACATTCTGGATGCACTGTCCCCTGCCACAAGCCTTAATTTCCATGTTGAGGCTCTTGAAAGAGTAGCTTATACCCCAGGGAGGCTGGACCGCAGACACCCCTGGGACCTCTCTGGTGCTATTCTGAGCAACTAACTGCTTCCAGAGTGGCTGGAGATCAACTTATGTTTCCAAAAACTACCAAGAATGTGGGAGGAGGCAATGCAAGTAGTCCAGAATCAGATTTGAAAGCAGTGTTGAAAGGTCAGTATGAGATGACAGAAAAATCTTGCAACTACCCTCATCATCAAAAGTAAAATCATTGTAATTTAGATGTGTATCTGACCAAAAATAGAGGAAATTCCTTAAAAAACGAATAATATAGAAAATAAACTATAAACAAGTAAGTTTTTAAAATCTGATAATCACACTAATCTCACTGACAACAGATTTCTGAAGCAGAATACTATCCTCCAATTCTATATGGAGATTAAAATTTTAAGTCCTACAAAGTTCTCTGAAGTGTCAATATTTTATTTTTCAAACTAAGGATGCATTACCTCTTCCCTCTCTAAATGTCTATTTGAACAATCACTTTTGCTCAGAAATTCTAAAACTTGCTAAACTTGATATTCAACATTAACTAGCTCTATTTGCAGGTGTATTATTATATATAAAGAGAGAAAACTCTAACCACCTCGCCAAAAAAAACTGCTAGAAAAAACAAGTTGAGAAATACAAAATATGGAAAAATTAGTTGCATTTCTATACACTAGTAATCTATTGGAGAATTTAAAGAAGCAATCCCATTTACACTGTATCAAAATAATAAAATACCTATGAATAAATTTAAACAAGGAGGTGAAAGACCCATACACTGAAAACTAAAAGACCCTGAAAAGAAATGGAAGAAAACACGAACAGGAAGATATTCTGTGCTCATGGATTCCAAGAATTGTATTTTTAAAATCCCCTACTATGCAAAGCGATCTACAGATTGACTACAACCCAAAAATGCCAATGGCATTTTTTAAAGAAATAGAACAATCCAAAAATTTGTGTAAAACCACAAAGACCCTTGATAGCCAAAGCAATTTTAAGAAAGAGCAAAGCCAAACACATCACGCTATCTGATACACAAGCTTTATTACAAGGCCATAGTAAGCAAAACATGTGGTACTGACAGAAAAACAGACACACAGAACAGTGGAACAGAAAAGAAAGCGCAGAAAAAACTTACGCCTAATATGGCTAATTTATGACAAAGGAACCGAGAAGGAGCAATGGAGAAGACAATCAGTTCAATGAATGGTGTTAATAAAATTGGTCAGCCACATGCAAAAGAATGAAACTAGACTTCCACCTTACTAGAAACAAAAATTAACTCAAAGTGGATTAAAGATCTGAGCATAAGACCTTAAAGCACAGAACTCCTAGAAAAAATACGTGGTGTAAGCTCCTTGGCACCAGTCTTGGTGATGACTTTTTGAATGTGACACCAAAAACAAAGAAAACAAAAGCAAAAAAATAAATAAGTAGGACTAAACTAAAAAGCTTTCACACAGCAAAGGAAACCATCAATAAAATGAAAAGGTGACCTACAAAGTGAGGGAAAAGATTTGAAAATCATGTATCTCATAAGTGGTTAATACCCAATATATGAGGTCTCTTGGGAAAAAGTCATTATTAATATAATGAAACAGTTGGTGTGACATCAATGTAACCGGACAGCCAAGGAGCGTGGACTGGAATGCATATCATGAACAATGATGACTTCACTGTACTGGTCAGTGGGGGAGGTAGATGCCACTGGGTAGATGTCACTGAGTACTACTGTGTGGCCATCACATTCAAAATGACTGAATGAGCAGAGCAATGAATCTACATCAAATTTTGTGTTAGCTTGAACATTCCTCTGCAGAAACTATCTGGATGACTCAGAAGGCCACAGCTATGGGCAACTGTTGATGGGCAGCTTAATCACGACAATGCGCCGACTCATGTACCATGTCTTGTGCAGAGATTTTTGGCAAAACATCAAATCACCCAGGTGATTCAACCCCCATACAGCCCAGATTTGGTGCCCTGTGACTTCTGGCTTTTCCCCAAACCAAAATCACCTTTGAAAGAGAAGATTTCAGACCGTCTATGAGACTCAGGAAAATACGACAGGGCAGCAGATGGCGGTTGGGAGAACTACGCGAGGTCCCAAGGTGCCTGCTTTGAAGGGGACTGAGGCATGACTGTTCTATGTACAATGTTTCTTGTATCTTTTATCTTCTTCAATAAGTGTCTCTATTTTTCATATTACATGGCTGGATACCTAATTAGGTCTCTGGAGAGACCTAAAGAACTCATACAACTTAGTAGCAAAACAAAACAATCTAACTGCAAAACTGGCAGAAGATCTAAATAGACATTTTTCTAAGAAGACATACAAATGGCCAATAGGTCCATGATGCTCAGCATCACTAATCACTAGGGAAATGCAAATCAAAACCACAATGAGAGCACCTCACACCTGTTGGGATGGCTATTATCAACAAATAACAGGCGTTGGTGAGGCTGTAGAGAAAAAACAAACTGTGCACTGTTAGTAGGAATATAAACTGATGCAACCACTACGGTAAACAGTATTAATATTCCTCAAAAAATTAAAAACAAAACTACCATATGATCCAGCAATTCCATCTCTGAAGGATATAAATCAGTATCTAAAGAGATATCTCCAGCCCCATGTTCACTGCGGGATTATTTTACAATATCCAAAACATAGAAATAAACTAAGTGTCCATAAATGGACAAATAAAGAAAATGTGATATGCCTGTACACATAAACACATAAACACACACACACAGTGGAATATTATTAAGTCATAAAAAAGAAGGAAATCCTGCCACTTGCAACAATATGGATGGACACTGAAGACATTATGCTACATGAGGTAAGTCAGAGATAGAATAATTCCAAAATACCATATGATCCCATTTATGTGTGGAATCTAAAAAATATATATACATATGTGTGTATATATACACATATATCTCTCTCAAAATCCCAACTCAGAAACAGAACAAATTGGTAGTTGCCAGGGGCATGGGGTCGTTGAGAGCTTTACAAGGTAGAAACTTCCAGTTATAAATTAAACACGTAAGTCCTGCAAATTTAACGTGCAGCACTGTGGCCCCTGTTAACAACACTGTCTGGTGTATTTGAAAGGTGCCTAAAGAGTAAATCTTAAAAGTTCTCATCACAAGGAAAAAACTGTAACTATGTGTGGTGACCATTTTGCAATATATACATATATTGAATTATTATATTGTACACCTGAAACTAATGTTATATGTCGATTTCTCTCAATATAAAATAATTTTTTAAAAAAATAAGAAGGTGGTACCCTTTGCAACAGCATGGATGGAACTGGAGAGCATTATGCTAAGTGAAGTAAGCCAGGAGGTGAGGGACAAATACCATATGATCTCACCTTTAACCGGAACATAATCAACAAAAGCAAAAAGCAAGCAAAACTTAACCAGAAACATTGAAATTAAGATCAATCTAACAATAGTGAGGGGGGAGGGGACAATGGGGAGGAGGGTCTTCAGGAACCACTATAGAGAACACATGGACAGAACCAAGGGGGAGGAGGCAGACAACTGTAATTGAACAACAATAAAGTAATTAAAAAAAAGAAAAGAAAAACAGCATGTAAAATATGCCATTAATAAAAAAATAATAATAAGGTGGGTTTGCAGACTTGTTTGAAGCAATCCAGATGGTCTACACATAAAGTTTAAGACAGAATTACAATTCCAAGATCAGAAGATCAAGAATGAATCTAGTATATTGTGAATAAGATCACTTGGCACTGTTTTGATATTAAAAATATTTCACAAATTTTTGATTTGGGTGGCGTAAACAAGACATCCTCGTGAAAGACAATTGAGTCTAAAATACAGAAAACCATTCATAATGAGCCATGGTCCTTAAAACCAAAGCTTAATATCTCAGTTGACAAATCATTTTATCTTCACATTTTCATTTTCTAAAGCTCCTGAGACCTCAAACTGAAATAAAATGTAACTGACACAAGCCATCTCCAAGTCACAAGCAGCTGTTCAGAGTGTAGTTTTTGATGGAAATGTTTATAAAAGTGGACAATATCCCCTCGAGCTTACGAAGGCTGATGCAGCCTATAGCAACCTGAAAACAAGTGGGTTCTGATGGACGGCAGCAGCGAACAGTACAGGTACGATTCTAATTACTAAAGAAAACGGCAAAGGCCCATATTGCCTCTCATTCAGAGCACCAGGGCTCCTGAGATGTCTTGAACTACGAGACTATAACTAGACAGAATGAGACAGAACATTGTGAAGGGGACCATGGCTGCTGCATAGGGCGTCAGACGTTTCTCCAACTGTACCTAAAAGGGACATCCTTCTTGCCTGCCTATGAGACATAAGTAAAAGCAGGAGGACACCTTATAAAGGCTTTGTAAGTTGAAAAAGAAAAGCCAAGAAAATGGAGTCAACCCTGAGCACCTGTTATAAACTAGGCAGCTCACACATTTCTCACAATTATCTGATGTCAGGTGTTTAGTCCAGAAATCCAGACTCAAGGGTTGACATGACTTGTCAAGATCAGTGGTTCTCAAACTCAGGCTGGATGGACACCAGTTCTGATTCAGGAGGGCTAGGCCCAGGAACCTGCATTTTCAAGAAACTCTGGATAAGTCGCTACCCAGTTATGTCACCTACTGTAGCCAGGGGAGAATGCCCCTGCTCCGTATTCTTGTTTCTCTGTAAAAACTGGTGCTCTGAATTTCCTTAATTGCTGACATGAGCTGTCTTGCATTTTTTTAAAATTTACGGATTGAAGGGAAGAAGAACACGAGAGAAGGAGTTATAGAGCTTATGGAAGCCTATAAGAGAAATTTACCTAAAACAGGAGTTAACTGGGGTATGGGCTGTCAAATATAAAGAAAATTCAGGAGAGCACAGATTAAGGTAAACTCCTTTCACGGAAGGTGCACGGTGCGATAACCCCTAGTAGTCGCCATCAACCCAAAGATGTTCAGCTTCTATTTGGAAATCTTGTTGGAGGGACAGAGGTGCTGTGCCCCTGCTTTTACACTAAATGCATAATCCAGATGTTTATATTTATACCACCACGAAACACTTCTCATGCAACTGCCCACATACAGCTCGGGACCAACATGTGACGCCTATATTATAAAACCCATTATTCTTCATTAATATACCCAGTCCCACTAAGAAACTAAAATGCCATCAAGTTTCTCAATTCAAAATTAATTTCAATAAAATTAGTTTTATGACATTTTTAGATATAAAATTGTTTTCCCCCAAAGTTTGCCAAATATAATAGATTTCACAATAAAAGTACATTCTCTCTAAATTCTCTTTCATTTTTAAAAGATTTTATTTATGTATATTTAAAGAGAGGGGAAGAGAGGGAGAAAGAGAAGGAGAGAAACAGCAATGTGTGGTTGCCTCTCGTAGGCCCCCAACTGGGGACCTGGCCTGCATCGCAGGCATGTGCCCTGACTAGGAATTGAACCTGTGACCCTTTAGTTCACAGGCCAGTGCTCAACCCACTGAGCCATACTAGCTAGGGCTAAAGTCTCTACTTTCAAGAATGCATCTACACTCGTGGCTTTAACTATTTATACATGAGTAACTTCCAACGGACACATCAAAATACCAAATCCACACTCTGAAAGCAAAACTCTCCAAAGGTTTGTGCCTATTCCTCTTCATTCTGTTGGGGCACCTTTTGAGTCACTGCTCTGAGGCAGGATCCATCTCACACCTGTCCTCAAATCAATGATCTTTATACTTCTGGGGGTAAGTAATCAAAAAACGAGAACAAAAAAGACTTGGTTTTTATCTCCTTCTTTTTATTCACAGAAAGTGTGTGTTAGCAGTAACTTCCAAAGAACAGAATTCTATGACAAACACTCCACAGAATAGCAACAACTACATCGATATAAATACAGATGTAGACACGCGTATAAAAGGCAAGGCTAAACTAGATTGAGAAATGCATGCCAACTGGTGGCATTTCTGAAACAGGCAGTAAGTGTTGGCTGAGGGACGGGAAATATGAGATCAATACAGTGGTCGGCCTAGACCCACCGCTCTCTCGTCTTTGCAGTAGCAAGTCAATAAAGAAATTAAGTCCACTTCAAAAGAAAAAGGTGAAATTTAAAAACGTCATCAGTCTTTTCCTTCTCATTCCTGTTCACTATGCCAGCTGCAGTGGCTGCTCTTACAGTGCTCTGGCTACACCGAGTTCCTCAGTTCCCTGGAGATGGCCCCGCGAATGCGCTCTCGCAGTGCGATGTGAGCGCACGCGCTGCGCACCCCTCTGGTCCAACTCCTCAGGACAACGAGCCTGCCAGCCCCCTGCCCTCAACTGCACAGAGGAGCAGGGGCCTTAGGACACGCAGAGCAGTGACTTGGGACCTGGGTCCCTGGATAACCACGGAGCAAAGTCACCAGCCTTATATGAGAGAGAAGAACTTTGTTCTTTAAGCTGCTATATCAGAGGGCTTCCCTCTTACAACACATTACTTTATCCTAAAACACCAGCTATCTACACCTTTACTCGACAGTGCCATAGTTCAACAAGAACACACTGAAATTCATGTATACTACGAATTTATCCACCGTATGTGATCCAGCCATCCCGCTTCTAGGTACCTTCCCAAAAGAACTGAAAGCAGGGTCCCAAAGCGCTGTTTGTGCATCTGTGTTCACGGCAGCATTGTTCACAGTTGCCAATACACAGAAGTGGTCTAAGTGCCTGTCCGTGGATCAGTAACAGAATGTGGTGTGCACGTGCAAGGTGGTATCGCTCAGCCTTGGGAAAGAAGGAAACTCTGACACATGCTACACCACGATGACCTTGAGGTCATTATGCTAAGAGAAAATTACTTACAAAAAGACAAATTCCTTAAGATTCTACTTATAAAAGGTATGCAGAGCAGTAAAATTTAATGAAACAGAAAGTAGAACGGCGACTGCCAGGGGCTGGGGGGAGGGGCATGAGGATCTGTTGTTTGATGGATATGAAGTTTCAGTTTACAAGATTAAATGAGTTAGATGGGCGTGGATGGCGGTGATGTATTCAATATCACTGTACACTTAAAACTGGTTAAGATGGCAAATTTGATATAATGTGTATTTACCAAAATTTAAAAAGGAAGAAAAAAACACACTGCTGATCTTAATTTTATTCACATCAAAACCCACAGTGGTTAATATTTTAGATTCAGGTAACATGATTCTGCTGGAGATACACACTGTGTTTTTACCGCACAGCTGTCTTCGAGCCGCGAGTGCTGCACAGACGAAGCCTGGATATCAACGGCGTGTCATGGCTAAGGCATGGCGACATTTCCAGGTGCCGGGTGGCTATCATATGCCCTGTTCCTCACCCAGCTGACACCCAACCTCAGCCCCACAGAGTCCTTCCCTGTCCACGCCTGCTCACCGACTCACAACAGCAAGGCCACGTGACTATCCCAGGAGGCCGGGAAGCCTGATGCTGACACTTTCCCATGGTGGTGCTGAGTGGGAAACAACAACGATCAGCTGCAAAAATGTCACCACAGGTCTCAAATGCGAAACCACCACACGATCCCCCCACGCAGGCTGTGCCTTGTCCCGCACAGACACCACTCAGCTATGATCCTCTTGCCACACACCCTCCTATGTTTCCAAATGAACAGAAAGCGTGATGAAAATACTGAGAACAACAAGAACAAACATGGTCAACAGCTTCCAAGGTGCTGCTTAATTCACCTGTCACAGGACACCTTTGTGAAGACCAGCAGGAAGGAGTCGCACTGCCATGAAACCAGTCAGTTCCGATTCTAAGCTCTCTAGCAGCCAAGGCAGGATGACTCAGTGCACAAATGTCCCTGTGGCCTGTGAGCTCTCTTCTGTTCATCACAGAAGTGTACCACCCCACTTCGGGCCCAGGCACGCTCACTTCCAGCTTCTACTCCCTGCTGTTTGCGGCACACTCAGGTCAGCTGAGCACCCTCAGTGTCTACATACAATGCTGCTTAATTAAAAAAAAAAACAAAACAAAATCAGCACTGGTTGCTGTAGCTCAGTGGATTGAGCGTGGGCTGGGAACCAAAGGGTCGCTGGTTCGATTCCCAGTCAGGGCACATGCCTGGGTTGCGGGCCAGGTCCCCAGGGGGGCCATGTGAGATGCAACCACACATTGATGTTTCTCCCCATCTTTCTCCCTCCCTTCCCTTCTAAAAATAAATAAATAAAATCTTAAAAAAAAAAAAAAAACTTCATTTCTTCTTATTTTAAATTCTTAATTCCAACTTACAGAGCGCAAGGGCATTTTTATCCTAGAAGGCAGAAATGAAGGAGAAGGGAGAAAAAGGAAATCCTTCCAATTTCAGTGTTTGTTCCAAACATCAGTTACCGTCACAACAACGCAGCCTCCTCGAAGTTCGGGTGTCTGCTCACTTGTTTCTTTTCTTTTTCTTCAAAAGACACAAAAATTATTTCTCAACACAGATGGTAGGTTATCACACTATATTTTACTCATGCTTAGGTATCAAGGAGCTGACTACATACTCCGAAGGGGAAATAATAGGGAGAGAGGGGAAAAAACATGCGAAATATCATGAACACTGACAAAAGGAGAAATGTTGACAGGGTGCTGGTGGGGAAAAGCAACGACTGGCCACTTCAATTCTCTTCCCCAGTAAATAGCCGTGTAGCCTAGGGCATGTATCACTTAACCTCCTAAGTTACACCTTTCAAGATTCTTCCAGCTATTTTAAATAAGTAAGTTCTCCCTGAAAGGGAAAGACAGTGTTAGCCACACTTCCTTGCTAATAAGTAAATTCTAATTTACCACTCACTGCAGGGCTGGCAGGTCGCTCTCCTGACACTCTGCCCTCACCACTATTCAGTCTCCGTGATATGAGTTACACTTCAGAGTTGCATAAGCTTTGCAAATGACGTCAGGCCCTTTGGTTCTTACCTTGAGAGACCCCTAGGCTGAGGCCGGAGGATCTGCCAGGGCAAGTGATAGCCACATATAAATGACAGCCCAGAAATTCCTGACCTGCTACCGTGGATGGTGTTTTGTTCCATGGTGTAACTCTGCTGCCCGTGATTAGATATAACATGTCACAATAGATTAAAAGGTGTTGGAAACTAATGCATTTCTCAGATATCAAGTGGAGTGTGAGATGTGCTTATTAGGTCCTTGGTTATTTGCTACGGGCTGGATTCAAAATAGCTTTTGGACTCCTGGGGACAAACATCTAGAGATTCTGATGAGATTCCGGCTTTATTTAGAGAAAAATCACCAATGCCCATTTCACAATTGTTCTTATCAGAACCTGAAGCCACAGAAAAGGGAAAAATGATGAGGTGGCAGAGATGTGACTCCGAAGTTGGAGGGGGCAGGAGAGGCAGAGCATCACTGTGAGTTCGAAATCACGGTAATAACTAATAAAATGCACGGCTTTTACTACACCCGGACAGAAACGGGGCGTTGTACATGCTGGAAACCAAGTGATGCCCCAGCGTTTCCGGAGCCCCCGGACAGGAGGCTGCTGTCCCGTGCGCACACACGTCAACCAGGAAGAAGCGCCAGCCAACAGCAGAGAGGATGCTTCCACCAGGCAGGTCTGGATCAAAGGGAACTTGTCATGTGTAAGGAACCCTTGGTTGGTGCAGTTTGGGGGAAATTAGGATGCAACCAGTGTTGCATCCTCTGTGAGGAGTACACGGTCTGTGAACTTCTGAGGCAAAGAAGGTGCCATGGAACCAAAGGTTCTGAAATTCTCAAAGGCCAAGCCTCAGCTACCCTCCGTTGTCAAGACAATGACTCCTTGGGAGGAAGCAGCCAATCATATGACCATCCCTGATAACTACGAGGGGTCACCCAAGTGTGTGTGGTTCCTGGCCATGCTTGACCACGTGCGCTAAACTCTGTGACAGGATTTAAAGAACAGGCTGTAACCAGTTATAATTGTGTAACTTATTTTACAGACAAATTGGGTGATTACAGGGTTCCCCCAAGGCTCCAAAAGGACCAGCCTAGGACCTACAGGCTAGAATGCTGAGTATTATCAATCACTCTTAGTGCTTTAATTTCTGAGCTAAATGATGAAATCCACTTTTAAAACCAGAAGGAAACCTGAGGCCATCTACTTGCATCTTCTTGCAGAAACAGGAGACTCTTTCAAAACATTCTTGTCCATGGGCCAGGTCCCTACCTGCTCTCAGATCAAGAGCCCATGACCTCACTGTTGGACAGGTGCACACCTGATAAAGTCCTGAGAACTGCCTCCTGGAACCTTCGCCGGGTTATCAGAGCGCCTCTCTGGAGAGCACAGCACCCCACCACCACCACCACTCCTTGCAGGACAGGACCCCTCTCAGAGGAGGCGGCCCAGGATATCCACCTCCCCAGGCCTGAGCAGATGAACTAGAAACTTCACTTCTGCTAGCTAGGGTGATCCTTCACTGTATTTTCTTACTGGTTAACAAATCAAAATAGCTAAATTACGTAGAGCAACCAAAACAGTCAGGTTTTTCCTGCTTAAAAGATCTCCCCATCTTTGCCCAATTAGCACTATTTCTTTTTTTTTTTTTTTTTAAGATTTTATTTATTTATTTTTAGAGAGAATTCTGGGAGGGAGACAGAGAGGGAGAGAAACAGTAATGTATGGTTGTCTCTCACATGGCCCTCACAGGGGACCTGGCCTGCAACCCAGGCATGTGGCCTGACCAGGAATCGAACTGGGACCGTCTGTTCCCAGCCCGCACTCAATCCACTGAGCTACACCAGCCAGGCTAGCACTGATATTTCTTAATTTAAACTAAGACACAGGAGGCAAACACAAGGCCTGCAGGCTGCACCCGGCCCTCCACCTTGTTTCCACCCAGCAGCAGCTCCGAGCTCTCGCTTAACCATTAGGGAGTAGTTACACTTATACAGTCCTACAATTACATTCGGCCCTTTGAAGGCAAGTGCGAGGCTGATGTGGCCCCTGGTGAAAATGAGCTTGACACCCCTGAACTAAGACGATTGAATGTGACCATGCAAACTTCACCACGTAGATCTCCACTGGCTCTGACGACTCCAGGAGATTTCTCTATCATTTTCATGTCAATAGCTAAGAAAGGGTCAGAATAAACCCTCCCCCTCATAAATCCTAGTGGTAAATGCAGTAAAATCCTATGGCAGCTGAGGAGAGGGAGAGGTTTGACAGGGTTGTGAAATAAAAAATGTAGTAAAATTCTGATGTTTAAACCATATTATCAAGAGGTAACAGTGTTAAGATGGTGGCGGAGTATGAGAATTTGTCTTGCACTGTCTCCCAGAACCAAGCTGAAAATAAAAATAAAGAGGGGAACATCCACCGGAAATAAACAACTGAAGACCACCTAAAGAGGAGCTATTTAACCAAGGATGGGCAGGAACCACCTTGAGGCTGGTAGAAAGGGCAAGGACATGAAAAGGGCCAACCAACATCACTTTCATAGGTGGTGGGCCAAGCTGGCAGCGGGCCAAGGTGGCCGCACGACTGAAGCTTCCCCTGGGGAGGAGTGAAGCCTGGACCTCAGACCAGGTTCCCAAGCACGGAGCACCAGTGTTGGGATCACCCGCCCACACAGCATCCAGCAGGGAAAGCTCGGAGGTTTCTGCCCACTGGAGAGAGACAATGCCTGCTGGAGACAAGCCACCTTTTTTCTTGTTTGCTTTTCCTTTCCTTTGTTCTAGGGGGCTAACGCACAGGTTTCACATTCCCAGCCACTTACCTTTGGCTCGGGCATAGGGAGGACAGCGCAGTCTGGAGTTGTGCAAGGAGAGTCTGGAGTGGGAGGCTTGGGGGAAAGGTGCCGGCGGGGTGCGGTTCCCGCCACGAGGATAGAACACCATACTGCAGCGGCCATTTTTCGTGAAGTGAGAGAAGAGCAAACCCCTTCCAGGGGAAAAACAATTATCCCATACTATGGGAAACCACTTGCACCAGCCTCTGGAAGCCTCCTAGACCCATCCTCTGGAATCCCGCTCACCCCACTCTGCATCCCTTTTTTTTCTTTCTTTCTTTCTTCCTTTTCCCCAACCTGCATCTTATTCCCTGCTGAGGAGACAGCAACATAGGCTGACTCAGGGGTGTCAGAGACTGGCTTTAGGGCACAGCTACTCCATACATTCCCCAGGAACCAGACTGGCACTGCTCCCTCACCAGAGAGCGTAGGAGCACCCCCCACGTTTCTGACAGATCCAAACTGTGGGCTGTGGAGGTCCCACCCACTATACTATTGGGGGCTCACAGCCACCATCTTCCTTAAAGTCTGAACAGCACCTCCCACAGAGGATCCAGGGGTTCCCATCCTTCCGAGTCTACCAGAAGACCTCTCAGAAACAGACGGGTCAGTGACTAAACTACCAGCAGGACCACAGGCAGAGGCAGGTGGAGGGGATTCCAGCAATGTCTTCAGTCCTTAGTTGACTCACCCCTGGGCCCTGTGCTAATAAAAAGCCAGACTTACAGGGCAACAAGGCCCATCCCAGATGCAGCCTAGGCCAAAGGAAACAGGCACAAACTGTGGATCACTTTTAGCTTCAAACAAGCTGCCTACAGCTAGACTGAATAGCATCTCACATTGGCTTGCACCAACTGCAGAAAACATCAGAGTTGTATCCAGAGAGAGAACCCAGCAGGCAAGCACTAAACTCTGCTGAGTGGAAATTCACTTCATTCTTTTTAACTAGTTTTTCTTTCACATAGCTTTATATCATTTTTTTATCCCATTTTTTCCTTATTTTTCTCTATATTTTTCTTTCAAATCTTGTAGACTACTCTCCCCTTTTCTTACTCTATTTTTCTTTTTTCTTTCCTTTTCTTATTTTATTTTTCCCTTTGTTTTTTCTGTGGCATCGCTGTTTCTACTCCTTCCTCTTATTGTTTCTCCTCCCTCTATCCTTCCATAATCATTTTTTTTCCTTTGGTCTTATCAAATTCCTGTTTATCTTATTCTACTTCTCTTTCCACTTTGCTCTTTTACCATTGATTTTGCTGGGGTTTGTTGTTTTTTTGTTGTTGTTTGTTTTTGCTTGTGTGGGTTTTATTTTCTGTGTTGTTTGCTTTTTTGGTCAGCACTGGTACAACAGCATACAAGGCATGATGGGGGTTGAGCCCCTCAATCAGTCAACGGGAGGGGAGGACCCACCAACCAACAGGCCAACAACAATCAAGATGCAAACAAATAAACAGCACAAGGGGCAATCCTACAGCACCCAGCTCAGGAGATCAGGGAGGCTGTGCCACTGAGTCCCATAGGACTCCTACCACGTAGAGCCACCCCATGAAGACAGGGAGTCAAACCAGATCTGCACAACATGCGGAAACAAACTAAAAGAGATAGCTAAAATGAAAAGTCAAAGAAACAACCCCCAAATGAAAGAGAAAGGAGGACTCCCCAGAAAAAGAGCTAACTGACATACAGGCAAGCAAATGATCAGACACAGAGTTCAAAGTAATGGCTGTAAGGGTGGTCAAGGAACCCATAACTACAAGGAACTTAGTGGGAACTATGTCAGCATGAAGAAAGACATAGAAAAAAACAGTTGAAAATGAAGAATGAAATATCTGAAATGAAGACTGTATGAGAAGGAATTAAAAGCAGGCTAGATGAAGCAGAGGATCGAATCAGCAACTTGGAAGGCAAGGTAGAAAAAAACACCCAATCAGATCACTAAAAATAAAAATGGCATAAAAAGAATGAGGGTGGTTTAAAGGAACTTTGGGACAACATGAAATGTAACAATATTCACATCATAAGGATACAAGAAGGAGAAGACAGTGAGGAAGGGACAGAAAATCTGTTTGAAGAAATAATGACACAAAACTTCTCTAGCCTGGTGAAGGAAAGAGTCACACAAGTTCAGGATGCACAGAGGGTCCCAATCAAGAGGAATCCAAAGAGACCCACACCAAGACACATCATAATTAAATGGCAAAGTTTAAAGACAAAGAGAGAATCTTATAGGCAGCAAGAGAGAAACAGTGCCTACAAGGGAGTTCCAATAAGACTGTCGGCTGATTTCTGAACAGAAACAGTTCAGGCCACAGGGATTCTCAGGAAGTAAAGTAGTAAAAAGCAAAAAGAAGAAATAAAAGGCATTCAAATTGGAAAGGACAAAGTAAAACTTTCATTCTCAGATGACATGATATTATGCACAGAAAGCCCCACAGGCTCCACTAAAAACTACTAGCCCTAATAAATTAATTTGGCAGTGTAGCAGGATACAAAAATCAGATATCGATGTCATTTCTATATGCCAATAATGAACCATCAGGAAGAGTAACTAAAATAACAATCCCATTTGCTATTGCAACAACCAAAAAAAGTGAGGTACCTAGGAATAAATTTAACCGAGGAGGTAAAAGACCTGTATTTGGAAAATATAGGACACTGCAGATAAAAACTGAAGAAAATACAAATAAGTGGAAGAATTTATCATGTTCATGGATTGGAAGCATTAAAATCATTAAAATGTTCATACTATCCAAAGCAATTTACAGATTCAGCACAATTCCTATTAAAATACCAATGACATAGCCCGGCTGGTGTAGCTCAGTGGATTGAGCGTGGGCTGGGAACCAAAGGGTCGCAGGTTCGATTCCCAGTCGGGGCACATGCCTGGATTGCAGGCCAGGTCCCCAGTGAGGGCCATGTGAGAGGCAACCATACATTGCTGTTTCTCCCTCTCTTTCTCCCTCCCTTCTGCTCTCTCTAAAAATAAATAAATAAAATCTTTAAAAATAAAAAAAATAAAATACCAATCACATATTTCACAGATCTAGAACAAACATACCAAAAATTTGTATAGAACCAAAAAGGATTCCAAATAGTCTCAGAAATCTTGAGAAAGAAGAAAAAAGTTGGAGGGATCACAATACCTGATATCAAACTATAAGGCCACTGTAATCAAAACAGTCTGGTACTGGCATAAGAACAGACACATAGATCAATGGAACAGAATAGAGAGGCCAGAAATAAACCCACACCTTTATGGTCAACTAACATTTCACAAAGGAACAAAGAGCATACAATGGAGTAAAGACAGTTTATTCAATAAATGGTGTTGGGAAAACCAAACTAGTACTTGCAAAAAGATGAAACTAGACCCCAACTTATACCATACATGAGAATAAATTCAAAATGGATAAAAGACTTAATATAAGTTATGGTATAATAAAAATTCTAGAGGAAAATATAGGCAATAAAATTTCAGATATCTTGCATAAATTTCTTGATATCTTGCAATATTTTTGCCAATGTATCTCCTACGGCAAGGGAAATAGGAAAAAATAAACAAATGGGACTACAACAAGTTAAAAAGCTTCTGCTCAGCTAAAGAAGCCATCAGCAAAATGAAAAGGGAACCCACTGTGTAGGAGAGTATATTTGGTTGGCCAGAAAGTCCATACGGTTTTTCCATAAAATAAAACACACATTTTTTCATTTTCACCATTAACTTTATTGATTTGGATATTTGAGTATATCAGCTATCTCCCACATAGTATAATGTTGATTGTTGTCAATTAATGTCTCGATTTGATCATTATCAACTTCAACTGGTCTACCTAACCATGGAGCATTGTCCAATGAGAAATCTCCAGCATGAAACTTCGCAAACCCCTTTTGACATGTTCAGTCAGTCACAGCACCTTTCCAAACAAATCTTTTTTTTTTGGGGGGGGGGGTCAGTTGCATTTTTACCTTTCTTGAAATAATAAAGCATAATATGCCAAATATGTTGCATATTTTCTTCCATCCTCAATATTAAAATGGCTACACAAAAATTTACCGATTTTGGTAAGTTTTTTCTTTTAATTCACGCTGATATCAAACCTGTCACAGTACAATCTAACAAAATTGTTTTGAATGAAGCTAAAGACAACTAAGTGCTACTATAGCCATCTTATAGAAAAAAACTAAATAACTTTCTGGCCAAACCAGTATTTGTCAACGATACATCGAACGAGAGTTTAATCTCTAAAATATATAAAGAACTTGTATGATTCAACACCAGAAAGACAATAATCCGATTAAAAATGGGCAAAGGATTTGAATAGACACTTCTCCAAGGAGGACATACAGATGGCACAGAGACATAAAAAGGATGCTCAACATCACTAGCCATCAGAAAGATACAAATTAAAACCAATAAAAACAATGAGATACCACTTCACATCTGCCAAAATGGCTATCATTAATAAATCAACAAGAAACAAGTGCTGGCAAGGATGTGGAGAAAAGGGAACTCTAGTGTACTATTGGTGGGAATGCAGACTAGTGTAACCACTCTGGAAAACAGTAAGGAGTTTTCCTCACAAGATTAAAATGGAACTGCCTTTTGACCCAGCGATTTCACCGCTGTGAATATGTCCAAAGAATCCTGAAACGCAAATTAAGAAGGATATACGCACTCCTATGTTCATAGCAGCATTATTTATAATAGCCAAGATTTGGAAAAAGCCCAAGTATCCATCAGTAGATGAGTGGATAAAAAAGCTGTGGTAGGCCCTGGCTGGTGTAGCTCAGTGGACTGAGCGCGGGCTGGGAACCAGACGGTCCCGGTTTGATTCCCAGTCAGGGCACATGCCTGGGTTGCGGCCATGTGAGAGGCAACCATACATTGATGTTTCTCTCCCTCTCTGTCTCCCTCCCTTCTCCTCTCTCTAAAAATAAATAAATAAAATCTTAAAAAAAAAAAAGCTGTGGTATACTTACACAATGGAATACTACGCAGCAGTAAAAAAGGAATTCTTACTTTTTGTGACAGCATGAATGGAACTGGAGACTTTAACTGCCGGGCAATGGAAGACAAATACCATATGATCTCACATAAATGGAATCTAAGGTACAAAATAAACTAATGAGCAAAATAGAATCAGAGGCGCAGAAACAAGGAAGAGACTGATAGCTGTAAGAAGGGAGGGAGAAGGGTGGGACTGGTGAAAGAAGGTGAAGGGATCAGACAAAGGACATATACGAATGACCCATGGTATGAAAAATGGTGTGGGGATTGAATGTGGAAAGGGGAATGCTGGCAGAAGGTGGCAACTGGGGAAAAATTGGGACAACTGTAATAGCATAAACAATAAAAAAAAAACTTTTTAAAATCATATCATCAAAAATTGTTGGCCCTGGCTGGTGTAGCTCAGTGGATTGAGCGCGGACTGGGAACCAAAGGGTTCCGGTTTGATTCCCAGTCAGGGCACATGCCTGGGTTGCAGGCCAGGTCCCCAGTGAGGGCCGTGTGAGGAGCAACCATACACTGCTGTTTCTCTCCCTTTCTCCTTCCCTTCCCCTCTTTCTAAAAATAAATAAATAAAATCTTAAAAAAAAAAAATTGTAAGCAGCAATATACCGTAGTTACTTCCCTGAACATCCAGCTGCTATATTCACTGCAGGTGAAGTTACCAGATTCCGCACAGCTCAGCCTTTCCCTTTCAAGCAGATTCTAGAGGCACTGGGTGATCAATACTGCAGTTGGCGTAACTTAACTGAGCCACGCTGATTAAACAAACAAAGGACATGTTCAAGGCCTTTAAAATAGTGTGCTCTTTCCCACAAGTTAGACAGAATACTGTTTATAACACCATGTTCAGCAAACATTCCCTTCTGCACAGGCCCAGAGATGCAACCATGTGGGATCACAAAACACAGTATTAGAGAAGTCCAGAGAAACTGAGGGCTTGATATACTAAAACAAATTAAATCCTTTCTCGTAGTTTACACACCATGTAGCACAAACTCACTCCTTCAGTGATCAATATGAAGCAGAAAGAGACTACCACAATGCCATGTTGCAGGAGACATGGCAGTCACCCCTCCCCAGTACCATTCTTCTGTCTCGGGAGCCACAGAAACCTCACCCTTTTGTTGGGCACATGCTTCCCACAGACACTTAAAATAATTGGGTGATCAGGAATGAACCATGGGAATGTGAGAACTGCAGGCCCAGCTCGGATGTCACCCCCTTCGTGGGGACAGGCTCATCCTACCCCCTTCCTCTCTCTCCTGTTGGCTGGGCCTGAGGAAGGTGGTAGAACAGTGAGTGGGGGGAACCTAGCCCCTGGGAGACCCCAGTGACACCAACCAGCCTCACACCTGCTGGACCTTTACCTACAGACAGAGATCTCCACCTAGGACCTCACTTGCGTGTGAGCTCTCTCTCTCGCGCGCGCACACACACGCACAGCTTCATTACTTCAGAAAAGCTCAGAGAAAAATATACATGGGTATTTTGTTGACTGACAGCATCTCGATTATTTGGGAATTTTTGGTCAAATGATGCCCTAACAGAAGGAAACCGAAGCCTGTTATTTAGGAGACTGACTTCCAGCCCACATCTACCACTAGAGCACCACGTGGCTGCAGGGTTACTTCATGTCACAGTATTTCTCACTTGCTGGATGACTTTAAGTTACAATCCTTCTTACAAAACAGTTAACAAACCTGTTTCTGGAGGTGGAGCCGTACCCACTATCCCATCTGAAGCCCCTCAGAGTCCACAGGGCATCAGTCAAGCCTCCAAAATCTCCCTTCAGTTGTAGGAGGTTCTTGAGAACAAGACCTGCTGCCCAAGAGCAGCGCTCATCACAAGCAGCCCAGCCCTGGCAAAGCGCTCTGCCCCCAGCGCTGCTCCCACCCCCACGTCAGTCAGGACTAAAGAGAAGGCAACCAGGCTGCAGAGAAAGGAGCTGAGAAACATCTGATGTGACGGCCACTGCCAAACCCAAATTTCTAACCGCCACCTGACTTAATTTCCTAAGGGGTCGTAAAGTTAATAAACATGGAATCAACGTGTGGGATTCCTCACAGAACAGAAACTTCACCACGAGGCCAACACGTGGTGACAACACTCTAATGACAGTCACTTCCTCGTACGTTCCACGGGCCGTTTCTCTTCGTATTTCACCTCGAGCTGGAAATGGATGCTTTGATAACGCTTTCAGCGAGGTGGGCCATCCACACACAAGTGGCGACAGAATGACGTCACCACAGGACTTTACAGATGACCACAACCTCTTTAATTCCCTCACTCCCGTTCACTTGTTATTACCGTTTTTAATTACAAGATAAAATGGTTTAGTCTGACAGCAGAAACACTGGAGCCTGTGTGGGCTCGGACCACCTGACACACACCTTCCAAGTTGCCTGCTGATCAGAGCACCTGGGTTTGCTCACGGAATCACTGATATTCACTCAGGAAGCGTGACACCTAGTGGGGACAGGGACAGGCTCAGCCTATACCTGTGTCACATTTGCTAGAATTAAAGCCTTTATTCAAAGTACAAAGTGTGTATTTTCTGTTCATGCCATATTTTCAACATTCATCTTCCATTCCTCATGTAAACTTGCATCCTGAAGCACGGACTGTGTGCACAGAATATTTTCAGATGAATGCTCTATTAGTTTCCTAGGATCACCATAAAAATTACCACAAACTCAGTGGCTTAACCAACAGAAATCTATTCTTTCAAAGTTCTGGAGGCCAGAAGTCCAAAACCAAGGTGTCAGCTGGGCCATGCTCCCTCCAGGGGCACCAGGCAGGGTTCTTCCAGCTTCTTTCAACATCTGGTAGGCCCTGGCATTCCTTGGCTTGTGACTGCATCACTCTAGTCTCTGCCTCATCTTCCCATGGCCTTTTCTGTTTCTGTGTCTCAAAATCCCCCCTTATTTTTTCAGCCAGAACATTCATTGTATGTCTAATCACTGAAATCCCTAAGATGAATTGGGTATTGCAACAGCTGCCCTCTTGGGTTTAGGTGTTGTTCTTTCGCGGAATCCACGCCTGAATTGTGGGTATACAATTTTTAGCTGCCTCATCCAATCAGTATGGGCGGTGCTTTGTCGTTAGCCTTGGCGCTCCAGTTATACTTCCTCTTCAGCTTGCCAGCGTGGCCACACTTGTCACAAGTGGATTTCTGAAGGTGGTGGGCTTCCAGGCACAGCAGCGGCACAGCAAGTGTCTCGTTGCAGAGCTCTCCGAACAATGACATTTCCTTCATCACCTGCTTCTGCGAACAAGGCCAAAGAGCCCCTCTTCTTCCTTTAGTAAGGACACTCGTTCTAAATCCAGGATGGTCTCATTTGAGATCCTTACATCTACAAAAACCCTTCATTTCTTTTCATTTTATTTATTTTGAGAGAGAGGGGAAGGGAGAGAAAAAGAAATGGAGAGAAACATCAATGTGTGGTTGCCTTTTGCATGCCCTCTACTGGGGACCTGGCCTGCAACCAAGGCATGTGTCCTGACTGGGAATCGAACTGGTGACTCTTTGCTTCACAGTCTGGCACTCAGTCCACTGAGCCACACCAGCCAGGGCCTATTTTGTCTTTTTTTTTTTTTTAACCTCACCTGAAGATATGTTTATTGATTTTAGAGAGAAAGAGAGGGGGATGGGGGAAGAGGAAGAGAGGGGGAGAGAGAGGAAGGGAGGAAGGGGGAGAGAGGAGAAAAAGAGAGAAAGAAAGAGAAACAGATGTGAGAGAGAGACATTGATAGGTTGCTTCCTGTACAATCCCTGACCAGGGATGGGACCCACAACCTAGGTATGTGCCCTGACCAGGAATTGAACCCACAACCTTTTGGTATATGGAACCACACCCCAACAAACTAAACCACCTGGCCAGGGCAAAAAAAAAAACAAAAAAACTATTTCTCAATAAGGTAACATTCACAAGTGTCAGGACATGGACTCATCTTTTGGGAGGACACAATTTAACCCACAACAGATGCTGAAACAGCTAAGAGATTATGAATTCTGTAATTCTAACCCCACTGAGCTGTGACAGCCTCATGAGAGGCGCTAAGACAGAGACAGCCGCGTACTATTTGTGGAAGTCTCATCTATGACTCAGTTTTTACTGATTAAACATCCTCCCAGCACGTAGCTTCTACATGGACAGAAAATGGAAAGAGTGCGAAATTTGAAGAGGGAAGGTGGAGATCTGAAACTACTTTCTTTTCCTTGAGTTACCATGGTCCTATTTTCAATTCTCAAGTATTTCAAAGGCCCCATTTAAAAATCTTTAGTTAACACTTATCAATTTTTCATTCTTTGTTTTTCCCAGGATGTGTTACACATGCCATTATAAAAACCACTCATTTTGTAATGAGAGGAGATAATTTTCAGTATCGAGGTATCACTGCTGAGTCTCACTCAGCCTTTCATCCTGGGCACCAAGCATAACAGGCTTAGTCTGCCTTTGTTAAACACCAGCCAGGTGGCCTGGAAGAGCTCACCCAGCTTAAGGGGAGGGTCCCCAGCCCCCTTATTACAGTCTGATTTAGCTCCAAGGCGGGAGGGGGGCGGCGGAGCTTGATCACCTAAAATGCACACACTAGTCTAACTTAAGAACCTCAATTGTAAGTCTAGGAATTCCAGAACACCTAGAAAGGGATATAAACATGTAAAGTTCTGATTTATAATTTAAAAAATTACAAAAAAACGTATCACTTCTACCAATAATTGTATCAATACAGCACTGGAGAATATTTTGAAAAATTTGCTATTTAGAGGTACAAAAAGCAGCCAGTTGCTGTTAACTTAAGTCTATGTGACTGCTAATAAATGTTTTCCTGTTAATCTTCTATATTTACCTCAGTTGTGGAGTGTTTCTTCAAGACATCTCTGCACATTTCTCTATTGAGTTGGCCAAAAAGTCCATATAGTTTCTTCCATAAGACGAGACACATTTTTTATGTTGACCAATAAGTTTATTGATTTGAATATTTTAAGTAACTCCTGCTACTGGCTTCTAGCAGGTAGAGGCCAGGGATGTCGCTAACCATCTTCCAATGCATAAGACAGCCCCACAGCAAAGAATTACTTGGCCGAAACGTCAATAGTACCAAAGAACTTCACAAATCACTTTTGACACATTTGATCCGTAACAGCACCTTCTCCATACACTGCACAAATTGTTTTTTGTGTTTCGGTTGACTTTTCACCTTTCTTGAAATAATAAAGCATAAAATGCTGAAAACGTTGCATATTTTCATCCATCTTCAATATTAAAATGGCTGCACAAAAATTCACCAATTTTGATAAGTTTTTTTTAAATGCATGCTGACATGACAGCTATTGTGTTGTGACATGTCACAATACAATCTAACAAAATCATTCTGAATGAAGTTAAAGACAACTAAGCACTACTAGAGACATCATATGGTAAAAAACTAAATGAACTTTTTGGCCAAACTAATAGCTACAAGAGTACAGGTTTGTTAGAAACAGACAGGAGGCGTAGGACAAATACGTAGTAAGTAGAACGTGACTGGTAGGTGGGAAGAAGCAGAAAAGGCCAACACTCACCAGACACCCAGGTATACACGGAACACCTGCAATCACTTAATATTCATGCAGCCGCCATCACTGACATCCATCCTGGTCCCAGGTGTTCTCTGCACCAGATACACCAAAAACACTCGTGGCTGCTCTTTAGGCTAACTGGCAACTACAGCTGTGGCCCTGAACCTCGACTGCTCAGAAAGACAGGAAAACAACGCACACTCTGGGATCCAAGCAGAGCAGGCCCTGGCTGCACCCCACTCCAAGGTGCATGAACCTAGCCCGTCCCTGCCCTTGCTTTCTCAATGGGTATGCCACACTGATTATAAACTGCGACTGGCACAGTGAGTCTAGCTGGTGCTGGCTCTGTGACCCTGGGAACAGCTGGCCTGGAAGGACATTGGGAGATGACCTGTGCGGGAGGCTATGTTCCCAAAGGACGTGCTCATTCTTCCATCTCTGTGGGCAGTGCCCACCCCACGGCCCCAGTGAATCTGCTCCCAGAGAAGGGAATGCTTCCTTAAAAACCTACACCTCCATTCTCCTCTGCTCTGGCTCCTGGCCACTGTCCCTCCGAAGCTCACCCGACACCACGTGCCTCAACAAGGTATCTTTCTCCCTTCCCTCTTCTTGGAGCACAGTTTGCTGTCTACGATACCGCAGCCAATTCCTCAGGTTCCTACCTCTAATGCTGAAAACCAGCTGCAAAGGCACAGCACCATCAGGAGCAGCTCATCCCACCACGAGCCACCAGAGGCACCTCAGCATCTCAGTCATTCCCAGGCCACCCGCTGCCAACAACTAGGCAACTGCAGTATTTTAATTAAAAGTAATTTAAAAAGTAGTGAAAATGCTCCAAAGCCAAAGAATATTTTTAAACAATCTGACTGGAGATGTGGGGTGTTCAAATCCTGCCCCTCTCAATAGCACACATCTGCATTTTTATGCAAGACATTTAAACAATGTTGTTTGTGTCAAGGTTAAATATTACAATCAATCACTAGGATGTGGCCTTAGTTCCAAAAAAAGGAAAAATAAAACCCCACAATCCTCATTCCCACGAAATCCCCCCAAACAAAACCCATGCTGACATTCAGACAGTTTACAGGAAGAGGCTGTTATTCAAGCAAGACTTCCCCACGAATCTGCATAATTAAGCTATAATTAAGCTATAGCTGAACATAATTCAGTCATTTTAATTTATCTGAAAAGCACGAGGGACAGATTTGAAGGGACATGCACGGAGGAGGACGTCAAAAAGGAAAGTTCATACCAATACATGAATTTTCAAAAGCCATCGTTGCTTCCTCATCAACAGAAGAGACCATCTTTCAAGGCGACAGAAAGGAAACCAGTGAACACGGTTCCCCTGATAAAGGTGTTGTCCTGTAGCTGCTGCACCCGCCTCAGCCTGGGTTCCGCTCCACATGTCTACCCCATGTAGTGTTCGTCTTCAAACCCCACCAGTGAGTTCACTGGCTCTGCTGGTAAAGCAGGTCCATACTGTTGGGACCTGGAGCTCGGCCTGTGAAAAAGCAGAGGTGTCTCTGGGGGTTAGGCCATGAAGGCGGCTTCTCCCGAAAGTCCCAGGCGGTTCTGGTGGCAGCCCGGTTTGGAAAGCACTGGAAGGGAGCTCCAGCTCCACGACACTGACAGGCCATCGTCCCCTGCACTCCCAGGCTGACGCTGGCAGGCACGCGACGGCTGGGGCGCGCACTTCTCTGAAGCCTGCGTGCCCCGACAAGCCACGCGCTGGCTCGAAGGGCGTCAGAACCACCGACACCGCCCCACCAGGCGTGCGCAGCCGCACAAACGCCTCCACCCCGCGCACCGCACGCCCCCTGCCCTGCTGCCCAGGCCTCGCAGGCGCCCAACCCGCACGCGGCCGGGTGGGAGGCCGTTCTCCTGTTCACTAACTGCCAGTACTGGTGGGACGCGCGCCCGCACGCCCCACGCACGCCTACGCACACGCACGCACGCCCCAGGCACGCTTCAGCATCTACGGCAACTGACTGTACAGACATAGGTATCACCTGTCCAGGTTCCTAAGCACCCTGGTCACATTCCTGAAGGTTCTTCCCACAGCTCAAGCAAACCTACCCGGGAGGTTCTCGGGAGTCAGGTTTCCCACGTGCTGGGCTTGTAACACCTGCCTTCGCCAGATCTGCGCCCCTTTCGAAGGGAATGCTATGCAGGTGTGCTCACTTACTTCCGCGGGGAGGGTAGACAGAGTGCTAGCAGATGGGCAACGCTTTTCGGGACTTCTCAGGAGAGCCCAAGGATTAAATAAATGCAGAGGAAACTAACACACTATGGCTGCATTTCCTGCTGCTCTGCTAAAGACTATCTGGAAAAAAGAAATTCATGTTTACATGTACTGGTACTTTTCCCTCTGTATGAAGTATAGCAGTAAGATGTATGTAAGGTAGAAATTAACAATATGGGCTATAACATAGTGTGGCTCGCTGAATCTAATAGGTCCTATGAAGATGGAGTGAATTTAATGATTTTTTTTTGGACATAGTTAATATAGTAACAAGTTTTAGATGCAATATCTTCCACATTCTAAAATAACACCAGCAAAGAAATTCTCTTAATGTCTTTTTAAATTAAAACTGACAAACCACAATGTCCCTCCTTTTAAAGGGTACATTTCAGTGGTTTTTTAGTATCTCAAGGAGCTAATTTGTTGCAAATTTCTAACATCTGGCTTAATGCAAAACAGCAGGATTCTCCTAGCTGCTTTGATATCATCAGTCTGTTGTAGTAAGTATGTAGTTTTGGTTGAAGTATATGAAGAAAGTCTGGCCTCAACTGATACAGAATTGGAAAACAAATAAGTATTTGTTTTGTTTTGTTTTCAGATAATTTTTGGTATTCTCTGCTGATGCTATGCCAAACGTTAATAACTGGGACTTCCTTAAATGTTTTTTAGAATTTGAAATCTTATCAGTGAATCTTTAGCATGTTCAATTCCTTTTAAATTCCTATCTTGTACTTTGAGTTGCTCTTTTATCAACAGGATTTTGTAACCACACTTTTTTTTTAAAGATTTTATTTATTTATTTATTTAATTTTTTTTTTTAGAGAGAGGAGAAGGAAGGGAGATAGAGCAATGTATGGTTGCCTCTCGTATGGCCCTCACTGGGACCTGGCCTGCAACCCAGGCATGTGCCCCGACTGGGAATCGAACCGGGACCGCCTGGTTCCAAGCCCGCGCTCAATCCACTGAGCTACACCAGCCGGGCTGTAACCACACTTTGGTCATTTAGAAAACACTGGCTCACTGAGTTTTGCACATCTTTCAAGTGCTGACACCGTTAGTTCATCGTATAACATCCGAAATATTACATATAGGACAACCACCGTTCATCCCATCAGAAATGGTGGTAGATGCAAGATTTCCAACATTTTTATGGTCACTTGAAAGCTCAAATTTTATCACTGGGGACAAATAATATAAACTGTTTTTTCCTGAAAGAGGCGATTCCTTCAATTTTGAGAAAACATCTGCAAATACCTACGTCTGAATAGCCATCGCTTATATATCCCCTTTTACATAAAAACAGGCTTCTCCCAGGCACCGGTGGCTGGTTCAGCTTGTCGCAGTGCTTTGGCTTGGGACGCCTCCCACTTCAGTGTGTGTCAGAGCACCTGATACACACTTTCTACCTCATGGGTCAGAATACTGAAGAGAAGGGTGCCTGGGTGTTCAGATCTAGTAAAGCTGAAAGTTTTACTGCTTCATCAAGTGTATTTCCAAGTGAAACTAGCCTTTCCCCCCCTGTGAGTACGGAAGGTGAAGAATGCAGTGACAGCCAGCACAGGGGGGCGCCACCACCTTGATCCGGGCCAGGACCGTGGGCTCACCATTCCCCCCCCCACCCCGCACACACACACACACGCTGTGGGTGTCAGTAGCCACACAGTGGGAAAGACAAGGAACTTCGTAGAATTATAATAATTTTTCCGACCTCGAGAGTCCTCTGAAAGGGGCACCACAGACCCCGCTTTCAGATGTGCTCTCTGACACAGGAAGCAGTTAGGCCAGGGAAGCAGACACGGCACAACCGCTGGCCCCAACCGTCTGTGCATGGCACCTCCAGCCCAGGGACGTGTGCGGGGTGATATGGAGTTTAAAAAATGAAGACTATTTTTTAATTTTATATTTAGACTTACTTAAAATTACAAACCACCAAGAACTCAGAAATTAATCAATCAGAGAAAAGGCTCAATGCAGTCTCCTCCAGTCTACAGCCATTGAGCTGACTGAGAGTGGCTCATGACTCATCAATAAAAAAATCATTTCATTCATAAGTAAAATTACTATAATCCAGAGTTCGAAGAGAATTATATGCTTGTACAACAGACCATTCTTGGACTGAAACACCAGGTACACTGAACTGGTTGTAAATATATCAAACTTACTTATCATTTCTATTCCTTATCCTACCAACACTCATTAGCTTAATTTTCAAATTCCATTCTCAAAATTATTTTTAGTTTTATTAACAAGCTTTCATTAAATCAGACCAGTATTGACTTCAAATTCACAATATTGTGTCATATGACCTGGATCCACTGGGCCCCCATGAAGTCATCAGAATAGAAGACCTCGGATTCCAGGTTTAAGTACTCCTGCCCGTTTCTTGCTCACACAGTTAACACTAGGGGGCCGGAGCTCCTCCCAGCCCACCCTCCCCAGCCCTGTCCTCAGTCTTCCGGTCCAAGTCGCGTCCTGACTCCAGCCAACAAGGCTTTTTTTAAAAAAGCCTCATGGAACATCAAACAACACTCATCCTTCCTTATTTGCCAAATCTTTGTCACACAGTCACAGTAGGTGGGACAGGGCAACAGCGGTTTTGTGGCTGGACAGCAAGTGCCCAGCAGTGATCAGGATTCTTGTTAAGGAGGAGGAGAGGGTGTGGAGGTGATGCGCAGTCTCAGCCCACAAACTGACACCTGGCACTTCCGCACAGCTTCTCCACTCGGATCCTCACTGTAACTCACGAGAGATCCGGGGGTGTTATTACTTCCACCATTTTATAAATATGGAAACTAAGATCCAGAGAATGGGCAATGATCGTATGCTCTACCAGCAGGCTCCCAGAAATACTTTCAAAGTAATAAATATCTCACATATACATAACACATATAAAACGTATACATGACACAAATAAAATATATATTTATACAGGCCACTCTCTTCTGTAGGGATGACAGCACCCTGCCTGGTTCCTCTCCTCTTCTTTCTCCATCCCCAAGCCCCTCCCCTCCCCAACCCCGTTCCTTAATGACTCGCACACTTCACACCAGCCTGCTTTGCTTAGGCAGCTCCCCAGACCTGGAATGGCCTTGTCTTTCATTTCCACCTACAGATACCTGTTCTTCCTTCAAACTCAGCTCCAAGCCACTCCTTACACAAAGTCTCACTCCATCAGAGTTGTCACTGAATTCTGAGGGACACTTTGTGACTGTAATTTACAAAGTGCTGTTATACCTGATCCTCCCGTGACCATGCCCAGGACCCACCCATGAGGAACAGAAGGTGGTGAGTGGCCCTTTCTCCCTGCGGCGCTCCATGTGCTTCCATGACACCTGGAGCACCTTTCACTCCAGTGCCTGCTCCCCATGGGAGAGCGTCCAGAGGACAGGACAAGAAGGAAGGCCCAGAGAACTGGCTGCTGGGAAGGAGGAAGACATACTCTGCCTCCAAACAGTCCCATGAAACATCCAGGCTTGGAGACCCTTCCTGAGGGCACACCTGAGCACACCAAGCTCCAAAGCAGACAGAAACCAGAGCCGCCACTCGAGTGTGCAAAGACAGCCTTCAGGGAAGGAAAAAAGTGAGTCCCCAAATCCCCAGACTGTGGAACGGCTGCACAGGCTCAGGGGCTCGGAGCATAATTTATGGATGACATTTTAATTAAAATGTTATACCCAACTTTAAAGAAACGTAGCAATTCAGACCATTGTGTACACTACAGCACAGTGCAAATATAGCACTTCCGGGACTAGGGAACAGCACACTGACAGGAGAGAACACAGCAGCTCAACTCATCCCCCGAAAATGTGAGCAAGGAAAAGTCATTTAAGATTAGACAGAGAGATCCTTAATGGTTCATTTGTCCAATCCCCACAGCTGTGAGTGGGAAATAAAAGAGTACAGATTCCACTTCAAGTTAACAACAAAACTGTTCACAGTGACTTTCTGCTTCACAGAAAACAAGACACTCATCAAGGATCCTGCAAGCAATGGCTTCAGCAACCCCCACATTAAAAGCCTATCTTTGTCCAAAAAAATCGTTATGTAAATGTGCATAAAGGATTTTACTTCTTCATTATCATGCCCCACTGCCCTGAGAGCCTTCTTAGATTCTTCCTAACCACCCCCTTCTCTGGAAATCTGGACACCAGACAGGCTGTGTTCCAGGTACGCACTGAGGCCCTTCGGAGGGGTGCGCACCAGTGCGGATGCCCCCAGGACGTGTCATCCTGTTGAGAACGCATGATACACACATGCAGATAAAGACCCTGCCTAAAAAGCGAACTATCTGTGCTTGTAGGCAGGCACGATGTGGCACATGAAAACAAAAATGAAAGCAGGAAGAGTAAGCAACACCCAACACCAAAGAAAAGGTAGCATGTGTCACCTGTGACCATGCCACGGTCTGTCCCGGGACACAGCGGAGGCAGCCCTGCCCCGAGCTCCCAGGCATCACTTGCCATTCACTCTGTTCCTCTCTCTGGCCCCGAGGCTCACAGCCAGTGCAGATATTTACCCACAGAACTAAGTGCTTATGAGTGACACAGACCACTGGAACACACAGTGGGTGGGTGGACACCATCGAGAGCTCATGCTACTTAAAAAGGGGTTCACATCATCAGAATTAACACCATGACACTATCCACACAAACGGTTGATATTTCAGAACCATGCTGCCCCATTCTATAGTCACTAGTGACATGGGGCTGCATAATGTTCATTAAGTAAGATTAAGAGTTTGATTCCTCATCTGCACTTACGGCATTTCAAGCGCTCGGTGGCCACAGGTGGGTAGTTTAACAAAGTTTCCATCACTATAGAAAGTTCCATTGGACAGAGTTGTTCTGGTCCATCTCAATATCTACATAAGTAAAGCTACTGATATTTTATTTCCTATAGATGTTACCTTCTTCTCATTTTAAATAATCAGGCTCTTTAAACAATCCAATCTCTACTGACTTGGACTCCTGGAAGTCTTTGACCTTAGTTTATAACAAACATAAGCAGAAAATCCTTTCTCCGCTCCCAGCTAAGGGATGGTAGAAACCTGGAATTCTAGAAAGTCAGAAACAAAATGAAATCCCCAACCCCCTCCCCCTACAATTTTAAAACTCCCCTTAAAATTCAGGATAATTGCCAGAGTACATAATTGCCATAGGACATTCGGTGACAGGAAAGGAAAGATGAGCTGGCCTCAAACTCACCCATGGCCTCTGCCATCCTTGCTGAGTGAGTGACAGTCACGCTCAGGTTCCCTCCCTCTTCTTCCCCATGGACATGCAAATTCACCCCTGCCCTACCAAAACACCACAGCCACCACCGCCAACACAGCCACTGCAGGGCTCCTGCCAGGAGTCTGGCCTCATTTCCAGAGCAAACGCAGCCCTGTGAGCAGATCCCAAGTTCCTTTATGAGGTTCTTAAGGGAAGGAGGCCTTGGTTCTCATCCCTATCCCCAGAGCTCCGGCCTCCTGTTAAGTCCAGCACCAGTGCAGGTTCAGTTTAAGGAAACCCTCCCGCCTCCCAGCGAGAAAGCTCTCAGGTCACAGGTGATCAGCCCAACATCCATCTGACAGTGTCTGCTGAGCCCACGGCATGTTACAAAGGGAACCTGCAGAGCACTCACTGCTGACTTTCTCTAGGACATTCCAAATGTTAACTGATTGAAGTTCAGTCTCCACTGATCAGGAACATCTTCTGGGAGAGCATACACGTGCCTGTCTTGAGTGGGCGATGGAGTAAAGTCAGTGTGTACTCATGACCCAGCCCAGACTCAGCAACAAATACGGGCAGGCCCGAGACCCTGGCAACTGTCCGGAATCATCCTCTCTCTGTCCTGTGACACGGTCAAGTATAGACACAGAAACACCGTTCCTTCCGGAGCAGAGTTAAGCCCAAATCTCTCTTAGTGGAGCAATGATGGATTGAATCCGGTTTCTCCAGCCCCAGGTTCGGGCTTTCCTCCCCAGCCCCTCAGACGACGTGCAGGTCTCCGCATCACTGCCGCTTCATCTAGACCAGAGGGTGACGCGCAGAAGCACCCCTCATTCCGGGAAGGGCTCCCCTGCAGGTCCCTCAAAGTCACCGCTGAGGGAGTTAAGGGAAGGGCCTCTCCTCTCCTTGCAGAGCAGCTGCCCCTGCCACAGGGGCAGCGGTGCTCTGTATCTGTAGTGACCCCGTTCGGTTGCTATAGTGATACACATTCTGTCACTGCCACTAGCAGCTCTACAAAGACCAAGAACTTTGGAAATATTTTCTCCATACGCTCTATTCAGTATTTAGAAAGAAAGCATCATGAAGTTCTAGTAGAAAAAAATTTTTTGAACAATCTGTCACATCAAGAGAGTAGAAATTTATCTGGGCTTTTAATAAGATCTGTGGATAGTAACAGATGGAGCTATTTTTTAGGAACAGTGCTTGCTGGCTTTTTAGAAACATAGTAAAGTCACTGCCAAGTAAAGGGTTGTTTACGCTTTTGCTTTTGAAATGGAGGGAAAAGTCCTTCCTTATTATTCTGCTATATTAAGTATTTAAGTACTCTGATATACTGATATTAAGTATTCAAAAATAAATAACAATATTTGGTCTACTTCATTCCTTAATTGTGACTTCAAAAGAGGTGACAAAACAGCCCGAATCAGCGTGCCTGCAGCAGCACTGTGGACAGAGGTCGCGGGGACATCGTGCAGAGTTTCCCGCAGGTCTGGCATTTGACCCACAGATGAGAAGCCACGTGCATTGCCATCACAGGGGAAGCCCACGTTTGCTATTTTATAAATGGTGTTTGCCTCTGACACAGAGCTAGGACCCTTTTCAAGCAGAGGGCTCAGGGCTATTGAACGTCCTTTCCCACCTTGTGCCCTTGGCCCCAACCCCTTGAGCCAAAGGTACATAAAGGCCTGGCCAGGGGTCTCCCTCCAGAGGAATGCCTGGGCCCCAGCTCTCAAAGCCCCTCCGAGGGCTGCAAGTTAGGGCATCGGGAGCTGGAAACCGCTGCCTTTTTCCTCCCGTCCATCCTGATATCCTGATCCTGGCTCCTCATGGGAGCCCCGCAATGCCAGCTGGACACTCAGTCAGTTCCCGCGAGGCCCCGTCCCGGGGCAGGCTACGAAGCAGTGCTTGCATGTTCACCGCAGGACTCTGGCGCACGCAGACACTTCACAGCACAGGCGCTGCTACTGGGTTCCCGCCAGTGTTTGTTTAGTGAACCCAGACCACAAAACCACTCACTTCAGTTGTGCAATTAATTACTTAACCACCCTGTGCCAAGGCCCCATTTATCCAAAGGACCACAAAAGTTCAAAGTGTGGTATAATGCATGTATATCTCACATAACATTTCAGGATACCACTCCCATTTTTTACTTGTTCATTAAACGAGCATCTCGTGACCGTGTACACTGAATGTTGTGGTACTGATAAGTAGCACTAGTCCACAGCTTCGAGAAATCCGCAGCACAGAAAACACACACACACATGTAACTACAACATGATGTATAAACAGGATAACCTCAGGGGGGGTGTTTATAAAGAGCTCTAAGACGAAAAGGCGACTATCTCATCAACGGCAGGTAAGAAGCGTTTCTTGGACAAAGTGACAGCTAAAACGATGCCTGCTCTTGGCTGTTTAGATTTTGGTTGGATCAGATATTGGATGACCACATTCTGCATGCTATTTCTATAAAATACATCTAGGAAAGGCAGTAAGTTCTCGCTAAGTAATTTCGATGTCTCGTGGGACCTGCGAGTGGCTCAGGGCAACAGCGGTGTGTGCATTTCCAATGTTGTTTCTCCCAAGTTCTTGAGGAACAGGGAAGGCAAAATCCCATGTGGCCTTCTCCTCCCATTCCCCTACTGCCAGGTGAGGAAACAAGACAGTTCGAGAGCCAGGGTCAGGGCCAGGTCAGACACCTTCCTCCCACAGCAGAGACACCAGTCTTTGGGGAGAGGTCATCCGGTTGACTGGCAGTGAGTAAAGGGCCTTTTGCTGAAAGACCCGCCACTCCAGAAGGCAGCATGAAGCAGGAACTCTGAGGAACCTGTCCTCGGTGATTCCTGAAACTGGACATGGTGGGGTGACAGGTGAGGGGATGCACAGATGACAGGCGAGCCTCCTGGAGCACAAGGAGCACCGTGATGCCTGGACAGCCAGCAAGGTAGGGGGACAGAAGGGCCTGCTGGACTAACGGCTTCCTCCTTCTTAACTGGACAACCAGACAAACCATTTCAGTCTTTAAACCAGGATACAAATGCCCGACAGGGTTGTGATGGGAAAGCAGAGAATAAGGAAAATCTGGGGTCCTTAGCGCAGAGAAATCCTCAGGCACCAGACAGTCTCTAAGTGACCGTATAGCCCCAGTGGTGGTCTGGACAACCCTAACACTTGAGAAATGATTTCAGCATTTTGGCTGACTGCTGAGCTTGCCCAGTGGGGGCGGGGGGCAGTGACAAGGGCAAGAAAGCAGAGAAGGTGAAGGAGGTGGATTTAGGAGATGCAGGAAATACAGGTGACTTGAAAGGTCACGTTTTTCCCAAGCGGTCTGTGTGGACCCACCTGGACGCTTGTCAGGTCCGCTTGCAGACCCCGGGGACCTCCCTCAGACCTGCTAAGTCCTCGTGTCTGAAGGGGGGCCTTGAGCTCACAGAACGATTTCAAGTTAAACAGACCAATTAACTGCCCGTGGAATTGGCCTGAGTGCTCTGAACCACTCACTCACACTGAGAGTCTTCGGCCTACTGTGCAAGGAGAGAACAGTCCAGGACACGGCGTTCAGCGAGCAACCTTCCCACGTGACTGCCGACAGCTCCCCTCCGTCCTGCGGGATCAGCCGATGGGGCGCAGGGACGCTGAGCCTTGGCCCCTCAGGCCCACTCTTACAGAGGCCCCTGTGCCCTCCGCCTGTCCCCCTCAGGCGTGGCTTCGCCTCCCCCGAGCCCACGGCTGGAGGTCAGTGAATCTTCTGTTATCTTGTGCATTTAACGTTGCTCACGAGCTGTATTTGAGTGACAGTTGCACCTGGTTTTGCCGAGACCGAGTGATAGCAGCCGCTGATGGCTCTTGCTCCATGCCAGGTCTAACTCAGAGGCCTCGTGGAGATGTGGCGCCGAGGGCACACGGTGACCAGAACCTACAGGCAGGTCACTGGTACGTAAACAACAAATGACAGGCTGGATTCATCAGGCTTTTGTTAACAAAGAATTAATCCCACCCCTGACTGGAGTTTAAAGCGGAATTCGCCACTGTGGAATCCATAAGAGGAAAATCACTGATACGTTTCTGTAGATAAGTAAAAATGCACTTTTAGAAAGCAGGACAGACATCTGAACTCACAGGGTTTGCACATGGGTGGCACCCACTGTCCCAGATGCCAGCTCTGCAGATCCATCTCGCGACTCCCTGTCACCATGGAGGAGGGGACGAGGGCACACGACCCGCCTTGCTGGCAAGCATGTCACGACAAGACACCACCAAAATATCTTCCTAAGGTTGGTACGGACTTTTCTCTCCTTGTACAGAAGCACAGCCACTTGATGGCCAAAGGAAAGCAAATCGATCTGAACTGATTGCCTTTCCCCAAACCAGGTGTTCACGATACCCCGTCTTGTGCATGAACCAACGAGCGCCAACAGACTGTATGAGCCTTTGTACTGTTTCCCAGCCTCAAAGATAATGCGAAGGCACTGTAGTTTCCTGTGGTCAGTCCCCTCTACAGTTTAAGGATGGCCACTATGTTTTGCTCATTTTTCAAAATTCTCAATCCTCTAAGTTCTCAGTAGCATTGTCCAGAGAAAGCTATGAGCAAAACCTCAGACGTGCTAAGTAAATTTAGGGAACTGGGCTTCTCTGACCACACCCAGCTTTTTAAAAAGCTCAATACTCTCCAACAATGGAGGTGGCTTTTCTACTTTAGGGTTCTGTCTTGTCCTCAGGTTTCTCCCTGTGCTCCTGTGAGCTCTGCCCTTGCATGCAGTCCAGTGATCTCTGCTCTCTGGGCCACAGCCCCACGGGGGAAGGATCTCCTGGCATTTACCAGTAAATGGAAAAGGCTTACAGTGACGAAAAGAAAGACAAATGAGGAGAGATTGTACTCTGTGCCTACCAGTGATGAGCACGGAGGACTCTGGCTTTGGAAATGACCAGTTAAAAATGCCAGCACATGGAGACTTCTGCCAAGATGGCGGTGTAGGTAGACGCACTTTGCCGCCGCACACAACCAGAGAGTTTAAACAACGAACGCAATAGCAAAAAAATAAACAACCAGAACGGACAGAAACGAACTGAAGGAAAGTCCGACACCCAGGAAGTAGGAGAGGACGAACATCCAGGCCGGTAAGCGGGGCAGAACCGAGTAGAGGAGCGGAGTGAGAGGCAGTTTGCACGGAGGGACTCACACCACGAGCACCTAAATAAAACACGACCCCGAACAATGGGTGAACCTCACAGGCCGGCGGCATATCCGGAGATGACAGTGGGAACCAGCAGGGCCGAGACTGGCGGAGGAGGCAGTAAGGAACTAGGAAGCGGAGGGTAATAGGGAGCCAGTGGTGATCAGCAGTCGCCATTGCTCCCTCCCAGGCCCCGCCCCCAGAGGAAACATCACAAAAAAAGCAACCCAGGTTGCCTGGCACCAGCAAACACCTAAGAATCTGACAAGTACACTGAGATAAAAAGAATGAAAATGGGCCCTGGCTGGTGTAGCTCGGTGGATTAAGCACGGGCTGGGAACCAGAGGGTCCCAGATCAATTCCCAGTCAGGGCACATGCCTGGGTTGCGGGCTAGGTCCCCAGTGAGGGCCATGTGAGAGGCAACCATACACTGCTGTTTCTCTCCCTCTATTTCTCCTTCCCTTCCCCCTCTCTAAAAATAAAAATAAATAAATTCTTTAAAAAAAAGAATGAAAAAGGCCAAAATGAAAGATCAGAACAAATTACAACTAACAGATGATGACATAGTCAACCTATCAGATGCTCTCAGTTTAAAACGCTGGTAATCAAAATGCTAACAAAACTGGAAGAAAGGTGGACACAAATAAATGAACAAATGAAGAACAGAATAAAGATAATGAGGGATGATCTACAGGGAACCAATAGGGGAAAAAAAGGAAGCTGGGACTCAAACCAATAGTGTAGACCAGAAGGAAGAAACAAGAATTCAAAAAAAATGAGGAGGGACTCAGGAACCTCAGAGACATTTGTAAACGACCCAACATCCGGATCATAGGGCTGCCAGAAGGACAAGAGGAAGACCAAGAAATTGAACGTATTTTTGAACAGATAATGAAGGAGGACTTCCCAGATCTGGCAAAGGAAATAGGCTTCCTGGAAATCCAAGAAGCTCAGAGAACCCCAAAGAAGCGGGACCCAAAGAGGAACACACCAAGGCACATCATAATTACATTACCCAAGATTAAGAATAAGGAGAAAATCTTGCAAGCAGCAAGACAAAAGGAGAGAGTTACCTACAAAGGAATTCCCAAAAGACTGTCAGTGGATTTCTCAAAGGAGACCTTCCAAGCAAGAAGGGGCTGGAGAGAAATATTTCAAATCATGAAAAGCAAGGACCTACAACCAAGAATACTCTATCCAGCAAAACTTTCATTTAGAATGGAAGGGCAGATAAAGTGCTTCTCAGATAAGGTCAAGTTCAAGGAGTACATCATCAAGCAGCCTCTACTATATGAAATGTTAAAAGGTTTTATATAAAGACTCAGGAGCAAAGGCACCGAGGCCAGATCAGCTACTGGGGAATTCAGATCAGTCACAGCCAAGACGCTTGTGAGGTAAGCAAGCAAAATACAACCAGAGAAACAAAATAGAACCAGAGACAATGAAGTTTAGAATGTTCTGGCAATAACCAGAGGGGAAGGGGAAGGGGAGAAGGGGGACAAGGGTATTCAGGAACTGTTATAAAGGACACATGGACAAAACCAAGGGGGAGGGGGGAAGCAAGGGAGGGAGGTAGATTTGGATGGGGTGGGGGGAGGGGAGGGGAGAAAATGCAGACAACTGTAATTGAACAACAATAAAATAATTTTTAAAAAAATGCCAGCACGTGGATGCTCCTGAAACGCAGGGAGTGTCGGGCATCTCTAAGCAGGTCTCAGGTATGGAGCTATGTCTGCATCCAAGCGGTTGGCTCAGAAGTCTGTATTCTTTGCTGCTCTCCAATCAAACCTTCTAACAACAAATAAAATGGATTTCGAACACGAGATATCTTATAGGTTAATTTTCAGAGAACATGCAGGAACTCTGCCTAAAGAGGGACTAAGACAGCAAAGTATGAGAATCTGTGTCACATTCTAAATGCCTGCAGGAAGTCTCATTCACGTGGAGAAGGGAAGGCTGGCGGGATGAGACAGCTGTCCCCAATATCTGGTGGGCCACCAGGGAAGGAAGAGCAGAAGTGTGTTCTGAGCTGCTTCACAAGGAAAAGCAGAGACGGTCCAGGGAACAAACTGAAGAGGCGCAGGAGGCACAGGTCTGGACACGCGTCTTATTATAAGATGGGGCAGGCGCACTGTGGACCAGCAGGTCTCCGCGCAGGTTTCTAACATCCTAACTCAGGGGACACTGCAATGGCATCACCCAGGGGCCTGGAGGTGGACACCCCGTGGCCACAGCTCTGAGGCCCAGATGGTCTCACCCACAGGAATTCTGAGTGACCTTGGCCGCCCTAAGGGAAATCCACATGGAGCCAGGACACCAGCTGTGTCCAGGTCCACAGGGAGGGAATGCCCGACGGCATGGAGTTATAAGATGGCATTTTCACCATTCCAGAGAGTTTCCATTTCAGAAATGTTCTTGTCATTAAATCTTTTTTTAAAATTATGCTTATTCCAAGAGTCTCTCCACAGTGTCAGCCTTGTAAATCACCCCAGGCCAGCAAGAGTTTAGAAAATCTTTTGATAATCATCTCAATGAATTCTGCTGTTATTTCAGTTGCTATCTTTTTCTTTCCATTCTGGCTCATTCCCTCCACCATCCCACCCCCCACAAGGGAACGAGGCATTCTCTGTGGGATGTGACAGGAAAACACAGGGACACACACAACTTGCAGATGCCAGAAGAATCCCAGAGCCAGGTGTCCCCACCGCCCAGGCTGACAGGAGGCAGCGGCCCTCCCTGAAGTCCTGGAGGGGGACACCGTGCCTTTCACAGGTTCCTGGCTTCTCAGTCCTTCCCCAAGCTTCTCAAGTTGCCCCCAGGACAGCGAGACAGGTGTAGGGGGACAAGACCAGGGCACTCCACAGGAGAAAGGAATGTGCAATCCATGGGGTTGATTTAATTACATGCCTGATGGGGTTCCTGCCTGCCATCATTGTTACCAGACAGGGGCCTGGCCCTGAGCAGCTCTGCCCAGGGCCAGCTGTTGTGTGCGGGTTCTTGACTTCGTGGAGGAAAGATTTCACAACACGAGTCAGGCGACTCTGAAGATCTATTTATTAGGACTGGGGACAGTGACACAAGGAAGGACCTAGCATAAGAAGAGCAACAAGAGATCCTAGGCTGGGCTGCCTTAGCTCACTGGGAACTCAGAGAAAAGGGGGCTTTGGGGACAATTTGGGGCATTAACCTGGGACAAGCTGCTAGAAGCCCACTGCCTTAGAGTTTAGGTGACACATGCCTGCGAAAAAAGAAGTGGGGGAAGGAGGGAATGGGAATGGCCGGGACTGCTCCTCAGAGGGAGAGCTGTGGGCTGGGTTCTTTGTCTTGAGGCCTTTATCTCTTTCTTGCAGGCAGGAATCTAAGGGGAGGTTTCAGCAGAATATTCATCAGTTCTCCAGGTGGCCCTTTCAGGGTCATGGTCTCCACTGATTGGCCAGTGCCAGGGCAGAGGCTCTTTAGTCACTGCAGCTGGTTCTGGTGTCACCACCTGGTTTTGCTACTTTCCTGGGCCTGGAGCTGAAATACCACAGAGGCCTAGATGTTATCTCCAGGGAGGAGAGGTTACCCAGGGAGTGAGGTCCTTGTTTTCCCAGTTCTGCCCCCTGCCAGGCCCTCGGGGGCCTTCCTCCCTGGTGACCGTCTGCACCTGGCTGTAAATTGCTCGGCCATAGTGCTCAGCTATGTGTCTCAGTTTCCCGGTTGCCCTTGCCAAGGAAATTGCATAGTTTCTCACTATCCTGTCTCATCACGAGCCCCAGATATTTCCCAATGGCCTTGAGGACCATGGCAGATAACAAAGGTCAAATTCCACTTGGAGCACCACTCAAGAGACAGACTGAAAACAGCTGCTCCCAGGTGTACTGCCCCTTTCTGCTCCTGGGTCTGGAGTGTGCCGCTCAGGGAGCACCAGTCAAAGGTGAAGTGCCCCTGGGGCTGACCCCGCTCAGTCTCCCACCCCTGCCCACCTCTCACATGCCTCAGGGTCTGGGGGTAAGCCTCACTCTGCAGGAGTGTGGGGTATACTCCATCTACAGCAGCAGTCCCCAACCTTTTTGGCACCAGGGACAGGTTTCACAGAAGACAATTTTTCCTCAGACTAGGGGCAGGTGGGTAGGAGGGATGGTTTCAGGATGAATCAAGCACATTACATTTAAGCTCACCTCCTGCTGTATGGCCCGGTTCCTAGCAGACCCAGCCCAGAGGGTGGGGACCCCGATCCGTAGGGTCACCCAGGGTACGGATGAGAAGCAGGCAGCCATTAGACAGCGGTCAGCGCAGGAAGCGGAGCAGGAAGGAACCGTTGGGGACATCATCTCACCGAGAAGAGGTCTTTGCTTCGGGGAGAAGGAACAGCACTGCAGGCAGGGAGGCATGGGGCTGAGTGGACAGGGCAAGGGGGGCCAGGGTTTGGGGTTGGTGGTGACCTCCCAGGCAACATAAAAAGACCCTGTTTCTCCTCCAGCACCACAGTCCACCGTGTCATATCTGTGGATTCACTTCAGTTTTACAAACCCAGAAGCTTATAGGCCTGAGAACCCAGTTCCAGCTAAGGAAACCCTGCCAGGAACACAAGTGACATGTGTTTTAAGGGGTGGAGGCTGGATGAACCCAGTGCTTGTCCCCAGGTGGAAGGGCATGGAAGGAGCACTCGGCCTATGCCTCCCCCTCTGCATGGGAGGCAGGGGCCCGTGTTGCTCAGACACCCCCTCCCCACCCGTGTTCCTGAGGCTGGAAGGACCCTGACTCCCAGCTCCATCCGTGTACTCAGTCAGGTCCTGGAGGCCAGGGCACGGGTCTCCTCCCTGTCCCCACGTGAGGCCTCTCCCAGCAAGAACCCAGAGCGGCGGGCTGCCCTCTCCGGAGAGCATCACATGTCGGGTTCTCTAATACAGGCAAGTTCATTAACTCTGCGACTTATACTCTCCCCCAGTGTGGTCATGCATGACCAAGATCCTTTAATAGTGAAAATAAAATGGGAAATCAGGAGGACAGTGTGTATTAAAGCAGGGAGCTATGCCCTCGTGTTCTCACACCTGCTCCAGGCCTGATTTGTGCCCTGTATGGACTCAGCTCGGTTAGAAACCCCTGCAACCTCCTCCAAAATAACCTGCAATTTCTGCTAAAACAATCCATAACCTTGAATCCATATGGCCCTAAATAATAAGAATCAGAATCTCACTTTCTTCAAAGCAGTGCGTTCCCACATCCCACGTCATTCTTGCCACCTCAGCACCTGTCCATGCATCTGTGGTTTCCAACTGGTAGATCGTGACCACCGAAAGATAGTTGGATTCTGTTTCCCTGCGTTGTCTGAGTGCAGATTTCTGGGCCTCCCAAGAGCTCAAGATTCTCACTTAATAGGTTCTGGGCCCAAGCAATCGCTATCCTTCCAAAGCAGCTCAGGTGAGCCTGACAGTCTGGCCCAGACCCACAGTTCTTCCCAACTTCACATCTGCCACCCACTGTCTGGTAGCCTGCCTCCACCTCCGGGTCACGATGCATCCCTCCCTCCTAGCGGTTCATCACGCTCACAGTTTGCTTCCCTAGTTCTGAAGAAAGCTCTCGAACAAAAAGAATTATGCTATGTTTTGCATTCACACAAGGGGCAGTGCTATGCAAAAGAGACACCAAATAAATGTATTAACAGATACCCTGAAAAAATATCTATAGCCTTGCTTCATTAGAAAGGTATAAATCCTGACGAAGTCATTCATTCATTCATTCATTCATTCATTCATTCATTGTCTCAGCACTCACTCACGGTCAGCCCTCTGTCCTCTGTGTGGGAGGTCTCTGTGATGCATTAGGATTCAAAGGCAAAACGACAAGGCTCTTGGCCTCTGAGTGTTAAATCTGCAAAAGAACATGCCCTGGCTGGTGTAGCTCAGTGGATTGAGTGTGGGCTGGGAACCAGAGGATCCCGGTTCGATTCCCCGCCAGGGCACATGCCTGGGTTGCAGGCCGGGTCCCCAGTGGGGGCCATGTGAGAGGCAACCATACATTGCTGTTTCTCTCCCTCCCTTCCCCTCTCTCTAAAATAAATAAATAAAATCTTAAAAAAAAAAAATCTGCAAAAGAACAACTTTTTTTTGGCATCTCCCAGCCCCGGGGCTGGGGGTGGGGTGGGGGGAGGCCTTGCAGTGTGCCCAGTGCTCCAGCAGAAATGGACTGGGCTGTGGGAACGAGGGGACCCAGCATCTGCTGGCTCCAGCAAGAGGAGGCATTGAAATGTGAGCCGGAAATCGTAGAGATGAGGAGCCCATGCAGAGTGGGGCTGTTCCCCACACGGTGGCCTGGTGAGCACTGTGAACACTGCCAGCCGGGGACTATCACCTGAGTGCCTCTCGGGAAGCTGCCTTCCAGAAGTTTCCATGGGGATCCAGCTGAGTGTGGTGAGTCCACACTGCCCCCTTTCCCTCTATCCTCAGTCCCTTTATCTCCCACACGCTCCTGAGCCCCCTTTCGTGGTCTAACTTTAGAACAATTATCCTTAAACCCAATGTTCTCGTTGTTTTAATTTTCATCATTTCCATCCTATCCCTTCCCCCACAGTACTCACTGTAAAGCATTTTTCCCAGTCGGGCATCACACACACACTTACTGTCCTCCTTATGATTCTAGAACATTTTGTACCTAAAACCAGTTAATAGCTAAGTGACTGCTTCGGGCTGACCCACCCTGAGTAAGCCGCAGGGAGGATGCACTGAAGGCGCATGGAGCACAGCAAGCACACACAGGCTCAAGAGGCCTGGGGCAAGACGGCCAGGAAGGGCAGGGGACTTACCAAAGCAGCGGAAGCTCCAGCTGACGGGGTCCTAGCAGTTTGTAAGTATGAGTGAGGAGCACTACAGAGAGGAGCTGACCCCACACCACTGCCCAGTGAGCACTGCAGAGAGATGAGCAGAGCCCCCGGGGGAGCGAGCGCACCCCCTGCTGAGCTTCAGGACAAGCTTGTCCCAGCCCCACGGCCACCACTCCCAACAGACCTGTTCTGTGCCTTTAACTCCCTTCCAAAGCTGCTTTTCCTCCTTTATGTTCCCAATCCACATTGTTTCCCGCTCTGCAATATTATATTTATTTTCAATATCCAATCATTTTTATTAGGCATGCAAAGTAATTAAATATATAAACAGAAGCGGAACATCTGGATAACTACACTGGCTTTCTGTGGTCACTTTCATGACTCGCACCGGCCCCTCCTCCTAGAAGTTCTCACCGCCCCACTCCCCTGGCTGACCTCACATGACCCACGGCAGGTGGCGAGGAACTGAGGCGTCCAGCCCCAGCAACAGCCTCCTGAGGGGAGGGCGCAGCGTGGACACACCGCCCTGGACAGGGAACCTCTAGCCGCAGTGAGGCCTTCAGGTGAGTGCAGCCTGGCAGCATCTTGATCTCCAGGAGAGACCCTAAGCCAGAACCATCAGCAAAGCTGCCTCTGAAGCTGCCACCATGAAAACTGTACGGTGACAAATATCCATTGATACAGGCCACACAGTCTGGGGTACTTTGTCAGCAGCTTTAGGAAATAACAGACAACTGTCGGGCTGGCATGACCCCCCCTCTGCCTACTTCTTAGGTCCCACCAGAGCCACCTGCAGCTCTCTACGAGCCAGCCAACACTGCACCACTACCAGTACGGCAAAGGCAGCCAAAGTCCTTTCCACAGAATATTTTTAAAATGAGAAAATGTTCACAATGTAGTGTTAAGTGAAAAGCAACAGTATGCAGGGTATGACCCAGTACGGGGAGGCACACACAGATGTGTGCACGCTGACGGGTGTACTGGGGTGCCTCCCCACACGGCACTCCTGCCTCTCGGGGCCCTGGCTGCTCTCAGAACAGAGGCTCTGCCTTCTCCCCACCACGTTTCCAGCACCCAGCAGAGAAGGACGATAAAAACTCATTAAGCCAAGACTTGTCTATGGATAACTTTGAAAAATTGATATTCCACATGATTCTGGCATTTTTATCAGAGAGCTTACCATTAATGGGTCCTTTGTTCATCCTGCAGCACTTCTCAATGTTTGGTGGAGAAGCCGACAAAATCCCCAGTGGTCCAGGCCAAGACACTTGAAACCACTGGAGCTCTGACAGGAGGCACCAAACTCCAGACATTGTGGAGTAATTAACAGTGATTCTGTTTTGACACTTGCCTTTTGTATTTAGATTAAAATACAAAACAAGATGCAAGAGTAGCTCACATTCTATTTCAATTCTCTGCATTTTGGTAGTAACCAGGCCCCTTCCTGCCAGTTTCACAGCCAAGTGTTAAAATCCACCAGCTGGAAGTGCCAAAGCTGAGCCTATGTTATAGTGTGAGGGATGGAGAAGGAGAGGGAGAGAGAGAAGGAGGGAGAGATGTGGGAAGATACAGATACACAGGGTAGAGGGAGGGAGAAGAGAGAGAGAAACAGAGGCAGAGACATTCTCACAGAGGAAGAGAGGACAGAGATGAAGGACGTCCTAGGTGTGGGATAGAGTGGGGTGCTCCCCGGTGACACTGGTGTCCCCGTTCCACTGTGGCAGCTGACGGGTGGCGTCACAGCACAGCTGTATTGCCTACCATACTGATACACGAGGGTTACCATAATAAAAACACTTAGAGAGAGGGGGGGTGAGGTGCCGAATGTTTTCTGATTAGGGTGGTTTCTTCACGTAGCTTTCTATAAGTTGTAAAGGTCGCGCATTTCGTTGCCAGACACAATTACCAAAATATCAAATGGAAAAAAGACGGGATTGCATCTGAGAACTTAGTGCCAGCTGGCTGCCACGGCAGTCACTCTGCTCGCCTAGCGGCAGAAATTCCCTTCCCTTGTCATCTCGATAAAGAAACGGGTCCAGAGAAGTTTCCCAAAGCCTTCGCCCTTGGTTTCCTCTTCACTAGGAAGGAGAAACCTCAGCCACCTGCATACGTAATTTAACCAATTATGCTTTTCAGAATTTTAGATAAACTCCAAATCTAAAAATCTCTGATTATCCACAAATAAATAAAGGATGATACAATTATATGACCATAAACTACCAAACTAAATTTTTCATAAGTTTGTACTATGTCGGGTGTATTTCATTTCAAGACTCCAGGTGCTGTCCAAGGGCCAGGCTGCTGGGGCGGGCCCTGCAGGGTGAGAGCAGCAGGGGCTGCAGAAGGCTCTAGGGAGGGAGCCTGCAGCCAGCCAGTGCCGGCAGGAGAGGGGGGAACACGGGGCCGGGTCTCCAGGCCATGGTTGGCCAACAGGCACGAGGAGGAGGACTTGCACTGGAAGCCGCAAACCAGACCAAGGAATCTTTCTCACTCTTTCAAAGCAAGACACCAACCTCAGTGACCCGCCATTCACCTGTCTGCAGCCACCCGCCACGGCCAGACGAGCCAGCATGACAGTTTCCAGCCCGCACTATGAAGATGTCCACGCAAGTGTAAGGTATTGACTAGACGTGTCATATTCCAGCTTAAAGTAAGATCTGCAGATGCAAAATGTCTGCATATAAATTACACCCCTTGTCACAGCGGGATGACAATGGGAAGTGACAGATACTAATTTCCTGAACTAAATTAGTTCTTCAGTGTGACGGTCAAGAGAATCTCATTCTGCAACTATTTAGAAAATTGGGGTAAACGAGTACTGTCTTGTGAAATGACCCTTATGTGAACTTTTTTTTAATCTTACTCAAGGACATGCTTATTAATTTTAGAGGAAGGGAGGAGGGGCGGGGAGAGAAACATCCCTTGGTCGGCTGCCGCGCCTGCGTGCCCTGACCGGGGACCCACACCACGCAGGACGATACTCCAGCCAATACGGCCTCGCCGGCTGGGGCGTGAGCTTTTTATTTATATTTAATTTCAACAAGTCCTCGGGACTGGCTTTGGCTTTTTACAAAGACAGGTTTTGAGTGTTTCTTCTAGATAGCCGCGAGAGAGGGTCTCTAAGGCAGTGTTTTCCGATGAAACAGTTTTTCCCATCTTTCTATCAATTCCATGATTCCAAAGTGAGTGTTCCTCACACACAACACAGCGCGTACACAACACAGAGAGACACGCACAGGCACTTAGAAACCCTCAACTCATCATCGGTCGTGATCATAAGCCGACAAAACAGGACAGCCGAACACAAACAAAGCCGGAGCCCCTGCAGGAGTTCCAGAAAACCAACACGATTCCTTCTCTTCTTACAACAACCACGTCACTCATTAACTCATTTGCAAATATTTACTAGACACCCCCATGAATCTGGCAACGTTTCCAGGGCAGAGAGGCAGGCTCTCAGAGAGGCAGGCTCTCCGGATCTCGGATCCGGAAGGGGGAGAAGATGCAAAGCAGACAGTAAGAGGTCAAGCGCTGGCACCTGCTAGGGATTAAGGTGCGCGGCGCCCTGGGAGAGACCACCTCAGCTTGCGCAGTCCCAGAACGAGGCTGGTGCGAGCCCTGCCTGGGCGTGAGGCCAGCGAGGGTGTGTTAACCTGTCACCGGGCCATCACAGGGCCCCCGCCACTGGTGAAGGGGAGGTCACTTTCCCTCAACATGAGTCTAACACCTGACAGCGTGTTTCTGATAAGCTGTGTATAAATTAACATTTCAGAAGTATCAGGTGCTTCTCTGTGTGACGAAAACACGGTCACACAGTTTCCAGCTCTGAAACTACATGCCATTTCTCTACTGACAAAGGGAGCATTCCACAGAAGGCATTCCAGAATAAAGACTTCCACTGGAGCGCAAAGGCAGGGCCCGAAATTTATCTGTTTCTGGTAAATATAATTTTTTTAAGTTAAGTGAGGCAACACTGGAACGAAACAATGAAAAAAGTTGTCAGTCCGCTTAGCCAGCGAACAACCGTTCAGGCTCTCGTCAGTGACGTCAGGGGAAGAATGTTTGGGAACTAGACAGAAGCCCAGCTCCGTGACCCTGAAGAGCTCACTCATCTTTCTCCAATCTCCCTTTGAAGCAGGAGAGTGAAGTCATGGGGCAAGACCAGGGATTTCCAACAAAGCCTGAAAGAGACTTGCAAGATTTTGAAAGTTTAATGGAAATCGTGTATTTGCATCTATGCGACCACACGAGTGAATGAAAAGTGAAATTTCTCCTCTCTTTAGAACTCTGTCAACTTGGTGTAGTAGCTCTGGCTACACTTCATGCTGATCAGAAGTTTTGAGGAAGGTGTGTGTCTTAGAGGAATGATTTTAATAATGAGAGCAGCGCCTGGGCTCTTGGCCCGGGACCAAGAAAAGCACTGTGAGGATGTGTAACTGGGAAAACAGCTGGGCCTAGAACATCCGGTCTTTATGGGGGAACCTCAGAGGAAAGGTCAGGGAAGGGCAGCAGTGAATCCAAAGCAAGTACTGTGTTTCCTGCTTAAAGGTAATTGGCACTGGAATACAGCAGAAATCCCCAGCCCAAAACAGGACTGTAGGAGTTCCAGACACGCCACCCCAAAATGTGCCACTTAGGTGAGCTAAAGACATCTGAGAAAGAGCAGATGCAGGGAAAGGCTTTCTCTGAACTCCCCTCTCTGCCTCAACACGGGCCCCCAAAAGGAACTCAGGCGTTGATCCCCTCCCACAAGTTCCGCAGACCAGGAGACTGACTATTGTCACAGCAGAGGAGCCTAGTTGTGGATGCCACACCCAGACAGACTGTCAGAAACTATCACACTTCCCATTTGTTCTTCCGAAGACCCAGCCATCTTTGCTAACCCGCTGACTTGCCCCTGAGCAGCCCACGGGCCGCCCTTCCCACGCAGGTGGTGTTGAAGCCTTAGTTCTAAGCCCCAGAAGGAGTCTGTCATCTTTCCTTGGGCATCTCCCAAGTGCACAGGAGGCACACATGTTAATAAACTTCTGTTTCTTTTTCTCTTGTTAATCTGTCTTTTATTACAGGGGTCTCAGCCAAGATCTCAGAAGCGTTAAGGGAAAATTACTTTTCCTCCCCTACGGCGTCAGCCACAAGCATTTTTTTAATTCAAGAAGGAACATATTAGCCCAAAACGAGCGCTACTGCCCCACATCCCTGAATCCTCCAGCCGTCCAACAGCCAGGCTGACCGGCGCCATTCTTCATGACACAAAACAAGCCCACGCTAGCTCCCGCGCACGTCCCAGCGGCAGCGCAAGCCGAGGTTCCTCTTTGCAGTTTGGGGGAAGGTTGCAACTGGAAACGCCCAAGACTGAGGTGAACTCACGACTCTGCTTGTGAAGAGGCTCCACAGGCCTCCTCCCCAAGTCCCTGTGTCCAGCTCACACCTTCTGTGAACAGGTGTGGCCACGGTCCCTGTGGGAGTCAGGATCCACCTGGGCCACGTGGAACTCTGGCCGCACCCGGGGAAATATCCACTCGCTTAACCAATTAGGTCATTAAACTGAGTCACAGAAAACTCGAGACTGCCATTTCTGCCCTTGGCGAAATCCCCCTCCCCATTCTCAACCACTCCTGGTCCCACCCAGCCCCCAGGGCTGCCACTGAGCCTCCTGAAAAGTTTCCCCGGGAAATCAAGACAACTGTGATCTTAGAGGCTGGCAGTTAAAAATTCAAAAAGTAAACACATACAAACTGAGTGGTTCCTGAGCATCTGCTACATACACAGCACAGGCATGGGCTTCCCTGAGACTAACATCTGTGGGAGAAGGACACACGTGTCCAATGGAAGGACGGCCGCAGAGGGAACCGGGGACGGAGCAGGAATCAGGGAAGGCAGGCAGGACCAGAGGACACAGTTAACAAGAGGCTCAGTGGCTGAAACTGGAAACAAACAGAAACAAAAAACCCACAGTGACATCGGAGTCCTGTAAACACTGATCTTCAGAGGAGAATACCTCACTGTTAATTAAGAGTCAATCAAGATTGAAGTTCTCGAGCCACTTGACATGTCAGCACGCAAGCTTCTCAGATGTCCCTCTCCCTGGCAGTGAGCCCTTGAACCAGTCTCACTGAAGGCGTCCCATTGTTTGCTTTGAAATGCCACTGGTTCTCGAGCTGGCTTCCAAGTACACTTTTCCCCTGTGCTATAAACTCAATAATTAACGTGCTTGAAAACCCATTGACTTCCAAAGCGATCGGCTAATTTAAGAAAATATTAATTACCACATGGTACTGTCAACAGCAACAAATCACTTTCTAGTGTTTTCTCACATGCGTTCTTTTCCTTGGAGGCGAGCAGCCTCCAAATGGATAGAAGGCAGCAACTATTCCATGAACGGAACTGATGGTCCGCTCTAGCCAGGGAGAGCCCCTCACACATAGCTGTCTGCTGGTAGACCTGAACCTGGTAGGGCTTCTCTTTTCAGAAATGTCCATAAGACAGCTCCCGAACTCATTCAACATTGCAGAATACTTGTCAAGGTGTGTTTTCTTATTTTTTCTCTGCTCCTTCTGAAGTTTATTCCTCTAACAATCACGACAGGAGTCTCCGATGCAAGGGAAAGGAGTCAGTGGTCCAGCATCTACTTCCCAGGCCCCTGGCTCCAGCACAAAGGGCTGAGTTCAGCCCCTGCCAACATCCTCAGACTCATGCCGGACTGGATGGCCACTTCCCGGTCATGTGACCACAGCACCTGGCTTCGGTCCCTTCTACAAACTGTTCGCAGGGAAGAGGGGCTTGTGCTCCAGGTATAAGGAAAGGTTCCCCCAAGACAGGCTCCTAACCACAGGAGAAGCAAGTACCTCTGAAGTGAATAAACACGCTCCTCCTCAGAGACCACCTACTCCGCTCTAGTCTAGACAGCATCGAGACTACCTGCACCACATCCCCACGGGGAAGCCACATCCTGGCTCAGCAGCCACCATGACCTTAGGCATCAGCGGTGCCCCTTGCTGCCTTGTGCAGACCTGCTCAGCTGCCAGGTCTTGTGCTTTTTCTTAGGGCTGCTTTCAATGGACTGCAGACAAAGGAACCAGATCAAGAATGTTGTAATTCTAAAATAATCAATAAACTGAAAGTATGGTTTGGAAGGACATCTCTTTCATTAAAATGCGTAAGTTTTACTGCATGAAATCTGCTACATCTTTTGCTCCTCAAAAGTCTTTCTTGCTTTCTCAAGGTCTTCAATAATGATCCTGACGGATAAGGTCCCCAAGTACAAAAGGGCTGATTGCTCATGTTAAACATTACATAGAGGCATCTACATAAAAAATTTCCCCTGCTCACCAACATCAAAATAAACTTTAAATAATTTCCCTATACAGAAAATTGAGCTCACTTGAGAACTAAGGCAATGAATATGCTCTTGAAAAAGTTGCATACAGATATTTTTGTCAATGAATCATTATTTCAAAAACAAAGGCTCACCATTTAAAGAAGGAAATCATGTGATTCATCATTTTTATCATTTCAGTCTCATGTATCTGAAATATGAGGAGACTCCTACCTGATAACTTATAAAATCTCTACCCGATAGACAAAATTCCATTTTTTTAATAGACGGTCATGCACACCTCCTCTGTGCCAACCATCCTAGGGCATTTATGCATCATTAAGTATAGAAAGGGCACTGACCTCCAACAGTTTTAATTCACTTGAGGAAACGTGTCCCTCAGAAAAATATAAATCAGTACCTGAGTTCCAAAACACTGTTAGACACACACCGCCCCCCATAGTGCAAAGTCACTACTTAACTCTCCAAAAATACACATTGCACATGAAGTGAGAGTCTTCAACTAGAATCAGTCCAGAAGACTTTCCCATCTTGGTCCTGCTTTTCCCACAATGCTTTGGAGGATTAAAATGTTTCCACTTTTAAAAGAAGGCATTTCCCACAGACCACACCACAATTACACCTAGACTTTAAAGCCCTAGAATCCACATGCACTAAAGTAATAAGATGTAAACCTGTGCCTTTCCCACTTGCTCCACGCAAGCCCAGTTTTCGACAGCCTCTCATCGCACACACCTGCACTGCGCTCTCCCGGGCTCGTTCTGACCTCAGACAGAGGTGCAGCGGTGGGAACCCGCAACGTCACAGGCAATAGGCATGTGAATCGCACGCACTTCAACTCAGCACACGGTTCAGAAGTATTTGATGGCATAGTGACAATAAAATATTGCTGAATCTAAATGAAGAAAGCAAGCATTAACCGGCACTCATGTCCAGGAAACAGATGCTCATTTCGCAGAGCTGCGTCTGCGCTGTGCTATAGCAGGTGTTGTTTTGAACCCGTGTTTCTGCACTGACCTCGTCTCCCGCTCTGGTGGGTGGCCTCTCACAACTGTACTTTCCTCATGTACAGACTCAACACCATATCAGGAAAATAAGTCTGTTTCAAAATCGGAATACATTCTAAGTAATAAAAAGTTATAAAATAAGTACCTTCTTTTAGGATGTTATTTTCTAATCCTCACCCAAGGATATCTTTTTAACTGCTTTTAGAGGGGAGGGGGAAAGAGAGAGAGAGAGAGCACGAGATTGGCTGCCTCCCCAACAAGCCCTGACTGGTGATCAAACCCAGAACATAGGCATGTGCCCTGACAGGGAATCGAACCCACCACCTTTTGGTTGGTGTATGGGACAACGCTCCAACCAACCAAGCCACCCAGCCAGAGCTAGGATGTTTTTATATTAAAATCCTTGGTCCAAAAAATATAAAGAGCTATAAGGTAATTTTTGCTTATTTTAAAGCTATAATAATGACTACAATTTATTAAAAGCCTACTTTGTCAGGAATCTTACAAATACACTTTTTTATTTGTTTACAGTATAAATGTGTACATGTCTCTTTAGAAGGCTGCAGTCTTATCATTTCTTCTTAGGATAACGCAAACTATCAACCAACAGGACATACAACCAAATCCTTCATCTCCATGGTTGCCTTTTTTTAAACAGCATTCTAAAAATAAACAGTGCCCACTTGAGCACAGTTGCTCTTTTTTTTACCTCATTTAGATGTCAAAGCTTACACATTCAGAAAGAACGAGGCTCGTAAGGAGGGGACAGGATGGTAGGGGCTTCTGCTCATGGTCCAGGGCGAGGCTCCCAGGCCAGCGCCAGGCAGACAAGGTGACCCTTTCTTTGTGGCAAATCGGGTCCCTGCTTCTCTCTCCACAGAGGCATTGCTTTAAAAGACACCAGTAGTCCCTCAGGACAGCACAGGAGTGCAGCGCGGGCCTGCAACTTTTAATCTTCCATCTGAAGAAACGCGGATTCAGCAGACGACCCAGGACCCGGGATCACAGTGACACCAGCGGGGCGCTGCCTAGATGAGAAAACTCTGTGGGTGTCTCTGCACGCGGCAGGCACCCCTCAAACGCTCTGTCTCCAAGTCAAGACTCAGAGTAGAGAAATCCTATTCCATACACCGTGACGTGATGGCCCACGTTCCAGGGGTTTAAATTGCTACTTGGGTAACTGACTGACTGAAGAAAATTCTAAGTAAGTGGAATTTATGCTCAGGTCTAACACAAGCCTGGCTGCACAGAGCACAGAACAGAGCGTCTTAGTGAGGCCTGGGAATTGGTAGAAATGCACATATCCGGGCCCATCCCAGACCCAGCAAGTTCTGAGGTTACCCTGCTGACAAACCCAAAGGGAGAATCCATGGATAATTAACAGGTGGTTGTTTCTCCCAACGTGCTTCCTGCTTCATCTGATCGGTTCCAGTTCCGGCCATCAGCACGCTGGGGAGGAGAGAGTTTCAGTCCAGGCTCAGGACGAGAATCTAGGGCCACGAAAGGGCCCCGGGGCAGTAAGTCACCACCCTGAGACTGTGAGTGTGTCCGGTAGCTACCGCACTTTAAAATGCAAACTAAGGTGTAAGTGAATGTGGTGACTGAGTGAGTTGTCGCACCACAGAGCAACCCTGTGCCCCTGAGGGACGGCAAGAGGAGGCCCGTGAGAAAACAGAGGGCACTCCCTGCCCAGGGCGGAGGGGAGAGTCAGCAACATGATTCCAGAGCGTGGAGGGAAGGAAATAAAGAGGAACGGCTTTGGTTTTTGGTTTTCAACGGGTGTTGTTTTTTTTTTTATAGATCTCTAAAGAAGAGTAAGAATAATAACCCACTTGTGAAATCAGAGCTGAAATTCTAAATTAGGAGGAAAAAGTGTACTTTTCAACATCTCACACATCCAAATGGGAACAGGAAGATAAACCAATCACACAGGATTAGTAGATGGAAAGGGACTAGAAATTACCTCCTGGTGACAAGCATTTAGGAAAAAATTCTAGACATTGATTCTGGATCTACAAGAAGTTTCTGCAAATGTCTCGAGCTGTTCCCCAGGAAGCGACGAAACTGAAATAACAAGGCGCCTTCTGCACTTTCCTGGGCCGGCGACGGGATGGAACTTGGCAGCTGCCTGCTCTGCAGAGACGCTGAGCCTGGCAGTAAGGGAAGAGAGAGCTTTAAAAAAATTGTAAGTTTTGGCATCAAGGTGAGAGCTTCTTGGCTGGAGTACTGCAATAACGAGGAGGGACTCCTGCCCAGGGTGGAATTCAGGACAGACTTGAGAGTAAAGTGCAGTCAAGGCCCGGCAAACTATGGCCCCTGGACAAGATTCAGCGAGCTAAAAGGGATTTGTACACTTTTCAACGGTTGAGAGAGACAGAGAGAGAGAGAACATGTACCCGAGGCCACTGCGGCCAGCAAGGATAAAACATGTGCTCTCTCTCTCTCTGGCCACTGACAGGAAGTTGCCAGCCCAGCCCCAGCTCTAGCCACAAAGCATTTCTATAAAATAATGTCGCTGATTCTTTCAAGCCAACATGCGGGAACTTTCAGGGCTGGAGGAGATGCTTTTGAAAACCCTCGATGGAGACACACTGTCACATGCTTAGAACAGACTTCATTTTTGTAAAAGCTGAAACAAGGGAAGCAATTCAGCCAAGAAGTCATACAATTCGAGATACATAATGAGGTGTGACGGGAGAACAGTTCGCTGGTGTTCCCGTGTGAAAATAAACTAGCTCACAGGTCAAGTTCAAAACAACCACCACCAGAGGACGGTCTGGCCTCTCCCAGTGACCAGTTAATCAGCTACATGATAGATACAAGTTTGAATACGTTACACTCACTTCAAATTTGGGCAGCACTATAAAATAGTGACAGGACTTGAAATCGGAGGCTTTGAGAGACCAAGCAAGCCACGGTCAGGGTGAAATGCGTCTCTGAAGTGCACATGTCCGCCCCCCAGGCCATCTGCCATCAGCCCGTGGGAACTGGACGGGAGGGGAGCCCACGGGCCTCGCCCTGGGGTCCAGCAGGACTTGGGGGCAGAAAGAATCTCCAGAGAGAAACTGACTAGGTGACCAGACTTATTTAACAATTTTACCAGAGCGCTCTCTTCTAGACTTAACATCCTGGAGCAATCTGGGCTCTTTCTACATCTTCGCCTTCCCATGTATGTGAGTCAACAATCTTGGCATCCAGAACTTCTCTGCACTTCCTCCACCTTAACGTATGTTTCATACCTGCTCGGCTCATCTCTGGATTATTTCATAGCCCCTTAGCTCCAACTGTCCACGCCACCACAGACCAGAGGGCCCCTGCGAGGCTGCCCCCGCGATGAACAGAGACCCCGAACCGAGAGAAACCATGCCGCTCCCTCCGGTCCGCAGGGCTCCAATCGGTCCAGCCTGTTGTCATCAACAGCTGGTCCCTTTCTGAGTTTGTGCGCCAGGAAGGGGAAACATTTACATCCATCACCTCAGTTAATCTCCAAACCCCCAAGGTATGTTTTATTATGCCCATGAGGTAGATTTAAAAACAAAAAGGGGGGGGAGGGTTTTGAAGCAGCTAAGTACACTGTCCAGAGTGAAACAGTACAAGCGCAGCTGAGCCCTCTGAGTCCAGGGCCTGGACGGTGACAACTGTCCTGAGACCCTCCCCAGGCCTGCGTCCACTGCTCTCCCCTGGGAGCCCATCCTCACGCCAATCCGGATCACCGCCATTCCCAAAACACAACCTGCCTCTCCCACGCCCACGTATCCAAACTTCACCATCTTTCAGCGTGGGTCAAGCACCACTTCACCCAGAAGTGACGTCCTCGGTCTAACTGTGTTCACCGCTTCACCCAGAAGGCGCCATCCAACTGCTTAGAGTCTGTTGAGAGTGGGACCTGTCCCCAGAAACTCATATCCCACTTTTCACAAGCTAAGCAACCACCTGATTGCTGAATTAATATCAGTAAAATATTTGCATTCAAAGAAAAAAAGATCACAAGGGATTCAGTAATGACAAATAATTAAGTCTCATTGGTCATGTAAAATTATGTTTATTGCATCCTAATAAAAACATATGATTTCTTATTTAGCCCTATTTGAAAAGAGATATTTTTAATGCAAAATATTTATCAAAACTCCTGTAAGACAAAAGGTCTCACACATCACCTCAGTTTTTCCACAGTGGACCTGCATTAGCCCAGGGACTTCCTCCATCAAGCCAAGAATCTGAAACTAGCCGATCACTCTGGAGACTAACAGAGACATTACCATCCCTAACATTCTTATGGAAAAAACCACTCAACCAAACCATGATAAATATCACAAAATAAAAAGGACCTAAAGGGAGGAGTGCTTTTCTTTCCAGCTGGACATAGCAAATGACAACTGTGACAACAATGGTCTCTTCGGTAGAGCAGATTTACACATGTTGAACAACCCCAGCAGTCGCCCGCTGACAAGAGAGAGCATAAGCAGGAAGCCTGCCTCCACCCGCGGGAAGCTGTGGTCCCACCAGCCTCGCCAGGGAGGCGGACTCCAATCCCCCAGGCTTGCTGCACGCGCGAGGGCACCGCGCTGATCTGCACGCATCAGCTCTGATCGCTTCCCAGTAGAAGCAGCTTTCTACTCCCCGCCGCCACCTTCCTCTTTTTCTTCTCTCACTGGTCTGGGGTTGGCTTTCTCCATCCAAATTAGCCAGCCTATTTTCAGGTTCACTGTGGAACTTTTTTCACTCTGCTTTCAATGCAATGACTATTCTTAAAATTAACATCAATATGTTCCAGCCCACCTGATGGCCACCTCATAACCAACATGTGCCCTAGAACTGCCACGTCACATGTGCACGACTGCACAGCAGCACAGCTTCGCCCGCTGAGGCTTGTGGGAGAGGCACGGGACACCAGTGGTGAGTCCCACCACATGCGAGATGCAAGCCGCTGTCTGCCCTCACAGAGGATTATTTAAATTTACATTCATTCCCATCTCATAGCCTACATAGTTTTGTTATTTAACTTGTAAATTGCTTCAGAGCTATAGTTACAGAACAGCTACAGGCATTATAGAATATCTGTTTGGTTCCATGTTTATAATCTGTAAGCAACATCTTAATTAAAATAACTGGAATCAACCCTGAGCCTCTAAAGTCTTCCTCTTCAAAGGAGCCCCTATGAACTTTCAACTATGGTCACCCCAGTGGCAATAATGGGGACACATGAGCTTTACAGGGAGTGAGAGTCTCTGATACACCAAGGTTCCAAGGATCAAAAGGGTGTTGAGGTACCAGTAGGTGCAGTGAGTTTTGTTATTGTGCCCAAAATATTTTACTCATGCTTGTTAACACATTTCGTACCGCATAGAAATCTCTAAGACATACACCATGGACCGCACGATATTGGGCAAACTGCACGTTAATTAAATCATCTCGTGATGCGGTCCTTAACAGATGGCGCGCGAAACACGAGAAAACTCGTGAGCGGTATGAAGTGCCAACTTTTCTTTCTCTCAACTCCCACAGCACATCATGCTCTGCCTCTCTGTTAGAGTTAACTCTGTGTCCTTTCCTCCACAAAACTCTGGCAGGACAAGGAAACCTGTGGGTCCCCACTGCAACCAGCGCCAGGCTGGGCATGGAGTGGGCACTGGGGAGTGACCACTTCGGGCAGCAGCTCTGCCTCGTTTTTACACTGGGATCAGCTCTTTTCAGAACTGAGCCTTCCAGTGACCATTACAGCTGATGCCACACCTTTGTGAAGCTAGAAAACATTTGTAGGTGTGGATCCAGGTGAGCGAACAGCTCCCTCAGGCTCCACAGGTAAATGTCTAGACCTAGTAAGGAGCCAAGAAACTGAGGTCTCTTAGAGCAGAAAAAGCCCTTGAGTGCAGATGTCCCATTTCCCTGGAGCCTCCACAAACAATGGGGGCACTTCACCCAAATACTGAATAAGGTGGAAAAATAAAAAGTTTCAGGAGACATTGCCATCAACCCACAAATAAAAGATCCATTTTCGTTCTACGAGGACAATACTTCAAAGCACATAAATTTTAGTAGCAGTGAACTCTTGTGTTATCAAATGTGCACGTCATTTCAAAAGTCGAAGTCACATAACTCACATTCAGGGAAGCGGAAAATCATTCCAGCTTTCAGCAATCAAATAAAGACCCTGCACAGGAATCCACTGTTCCAGACGTTCAGAAACAATGTACTGAAGGAATCAGGATATTTAATAAGGACTAAAACAGAATTAACTTTACACAACTCTAGTTTAGACTGATAGAGCAGCTGGTCAGCGCATCCGCAGAAGGATTTTATATTTTTGTGATTAAGTGCTTCCGTCTTGCAGGCATTCAGATATGTCCTTCTGAACTGAGCAAAGTAAATCTGTAAGAGACACACGGTGAACAGAATTTTCACACATCTCAAAAGTCACAACTAAAATGCAAGGGATAAAATACTGTATTTGATTCACGACAGCATCTTTCTGAGGTTCCTGCAGAAGTAATGCTGCAGGCCGGCCAGTACCAATGTCAAAGACTCAGAGTAACAGGCTCCGTGTCTGGAAAACTGGTCCACACTCTGGATTTCTGAAGTCAGATGCATAGCTGTCCTAACACACGTTTCCCCTCAAAGGAGACATTTTATTCTGTTTTTCATATGTCTTGCAGAGGCATATAAAAAAATTTCACAGCAGATTTTTAAAAAGTAGTGATGCTTTTCTTATATTAAGTCACATAATACATTTTACTGACTATATGGTCAGTAATAAGTTTAAATTTTTATTCACGTCAATCATTCCTTTTAGCAGTAAGAATTTACTGATCATTTTTTAAAAGATCTTATTTATTTATTTTTAGAGAGAGAGGAAGGGAGGGAGAGAAACAACTTTGTGAGAGAGAAACATCAATCAGTTGCCTCTTGTACGCACCCTGACTGGGGACCGAACTCATAAGCCCTGCCTGTGCACTGACCGGGAACTGAACCAGCAACCTTTCGCTTTGCCCGACCAAGTGAGCCACAGTGATCAGGGCTAGACTGATCATTTTACGTAAAGGTCTGCACAGTTCTAGCACACATTTTACGAAAATAAGTGCCACTATTATCTTTCTACAACTAAATAACAAAGAACAAATAGGGGACTGCATATTGTTTATTAAAAATAATTATACTGTTGTTCTATGTACACATAAATTCAAATAAAAAGTAGAGTAGAGTATTCTTTGGGAAAAATTCAAACAATGTAACAGTGAAATAGAAAACAGCTCCTCAGATGACAGCCTCACATGACATGTGGCAAACCGAAGTCCCCAGTTCCAAGCCCCCAAGCTTGTTAACCGAGAAACGGGAAAAACAGGCACAAGCACCAGGGTGGACCATCCAAAAGGGCTGCGGTCCAAGAAAGGACAGCTGACATTTGTTTCATCTTCTTGACAGGAAAAGCAACACACATTCCTGTCAGGAGATGCTAATTAAAAAGACAGAATCTGCCCCAATGTGAATATTGTGAAGCTCTTGTTAGCCAACACACAAACTCTGGCATACCCAGAGTTTACGCAGGTTCTCAAAAACCACAGGAAGTGGTATGGACACAAGCTTTTCACGCACTCAAGCCACATACCTGAAGTTCCTATAATAACCAGAGGTTTTATGCAGGCAAAGTAGAAGAAGCCTCGTTGCTCAATTAATAGTGTTGAGAAAACTGGACACCCACATTCAAAAGAATGAAAGTGGATGGCTCTCTTACTCCATGACAAAAATTAACTCAAGAAGAATTGGACTTAACTGTAAGACCCGATACCATAAAGTTCCTCAAAAATATTGGTGGTGTGCCCCTTCACATCAGACTTGGCCACGACTTCTGGATTTGAAGCAACAAAAGCAAAAATGAACAAGTGGGACTACATCAAACTGAAAACTTTCTGCACAGCAGAGAAAACCATAGACAAAATGAAAAGACATTGAATAGGGAGAAATATTTGCAAATCATGTATCTGATAAGGGCTTAATAGTCAAAATCTATAAACAACTCACATAACTTTAAAGGAAAATTTTAAAAATCCTATTTAAAAATGGGCAGTGAATCTGAATGGGCATTTTTTCCAAACTAGACATACAGATAGCCAACAGGTACATGAAAGGATGCTCAGCATCACTCGTAATCAGGGAAATGCAAATCAAAACCCCAGGGAGATATCACCTCACACCGGTTAGCATGGCTGTCATCAAATGGACAAGAAATGTGTTGTCAAGGACGTAGAGAACAGGGAGCTCTGTGCACTGCTGGAAGTAATATAAATTGGTGCAGCCACTATGAAAAACATATAGAGGTTCCTTAAAAAATTAAAAATAGAACTACCATGGGATCCAGCAAACCTACCTCTGGGTATTTATTCAAAGGAAATCAAATCATTACGTCAAAGGCATGGCTGCACTCCAGTGTCCTCTGCAGCATAACGTGCAATGGCTACGACGTGGAAACAAGCGACGCATCCATCGATGGACGAACAGAGAAAAGGTGGTGTATGTACACAAGGGAATATTAGCCGCTAAAGAAAGAATAAAATCTTGTCATTTGCAACAACATGGATGGACCTAGGGGGTGCTATGCTAAGTAAAGTAAGTCAGACAGAGAAAGACAAATACCATACGATCCCACTTACATGTGGAATCAAAGCGAAAGCACCAAGTACATAGATACAGAGAACAGATCGTGGGCTGCCGGTGATGGGGTGGGGCACAGAAGGAACCAAACAGGTGAAGGGGGTCAAAGGGACAGTCTTCCAGGTATAAAATATGTCACAGCACGATGACTACAGTTACAATATAGTAATACTGTTTGCAGAGTTGGAAGTTGCTAGAAGAGTAAGTCTGAAAAGTTCTCATCACAAGCAAAAAAACGCTGTTTAACCATGGATGACGATGGACGCTAACCTGCCTTCCTGTGGTGATCATCTCCCAACGTACACAAACACCACGGCACCATGTTGTACACCTGGAACTAATGTAATGGACGTCAACCACATCTCAAGTTTTAAAAGATATAAATAAGAATGACCAAAAGGAACTCACTCCAATACTGTAACCTTTTCAACTTTACCTTGAAAAATTGTAGTGCATAACATTGCAAACACTAATTTGAAACTCAGAGAATTACTTAGAAGACAACATCTAACTTTATTATGAGTACAATTTATTAATTACATATAAAATAATTAGCAAGACCCTTTGTGATGCTTTTTTAAAAATAAATAAAATTCCAATTTAAGGGACACATATTAACTGATGTTTGCAAACACCAAACCACTAACTATAACGGCAGAAATTTTTGGCTGGTAAAGGCAGCTTTGTTTCAAGACAAGGAACGGAATGGTAAATTTCATGATATGTGTTCTTTGATCCCCCTCAAAAAAAGAAGCAGGCTGCAGTAAGGTAAGAGACTATGATAAGCAACTAATTGTGCTTAGGACTCTTCTAGGACTGTCTGTAGGTTCACGAGAGAGAGAGAGAGAGAGAGAGAGAGGAGAGAGAGAGAGAAAGAAAGAGAGGGAGAGAGAAGTAGTATGGCAACCTAAGCAAAGAGTTCTTGAGGTTTTTCCGGTAGTGCAGGATCTCAGTAGGTCAGGGCTCCTTCCTATGGGCACAAGTGATCACCAAAAATGAGGAGACAGCACACACCTCACAGACCTGAAATCCGAGATAAGAAGGGAGGAAGGTCTCAGGTGGCACAGCAGACTGTCCTGGAGGATTGATGCACAGAGGACAATCCATGGGGGTGGCACGGGAAAGAGCAGCTGTCTCAACACTGAGTCAATGCACACTTATCATTTCATACCTGGAAGCCCTGCCACGTGCAGGTGATGCCTTCTCCAGGCTCAGGGGAGGCGCCTCAGGGCACATTTCCCTCCAACCTGACTATAGATACAGAAGCATGGCACCAGCAGGTCTCTGGCACAGGGAGAACTCACTTTAAGGCACTAACTTCCAGTGCCACTTTCAGAACACACATCAGTGAAATACAATCTTCTCTTACCTATTACTGCTCTACCGCAATAAGAGTTGAGTTAGCATTTTTATCAGCCGCACTTCAGAATGTTAATGATTTTGCATTTTCGTCACGTCAGGCATTCCCTTCCCCTAACAGAGTTTGCTATTTCTGGAAGAGGGATGTCATTCCCAACACTGCTCACAAGCCATGTGCCCTGCTGCCATGCGGTGATGACTTAAGAACTCACATTTTCTAATACAAAATTCGTGGAGATTTTTAAAGCTGCTACATACGTTTGTTGGCAAAGATTCCATCTAACTGAGCTATTCCGTTCCAAACTTGCTAGCACCTTGTTACACCCCACAAGTGTCTGCGTGGACGCCCTTCTGACGCTTCCATACTTCCATGCGCAACACAAAAACGGTGGCTGTTTTTCATCATGATCATCATTAGTCATGAAATGCTGTTAATACAGATCCACCACACTTTAGTGTTAACTGTATTTAATCATAATTGACTTCTGATAATTGTTTATTTGTGTGCTGAAAAGCAATGTGAAGAGCTGCTTTGGCTGTGACTGCCCACAAAGTCCTACCCGCTCTAACCTAAGTTTCTTACCCACGGTTTCTTCCAGAACAAACCCATCTCACGAAGCTGCAGGAGAGTTAAATAAGCTGACACGTAAATTACCCAGCACAATACTGGCCTCCAGTAATGACTGGATAAATGTTCATTCCGGTTTCCTTCCTCCCGACCCCCCAGTTTAATAAAACTAAATGCTTATATTAAGACTAAATAATAACAAATAGTTTAGACTAGAATGTCAAAAGAGAGGCTGACCTCCACATTCCATTTAAGATAAAATTCCTTAACTGGAGTATACATATATTTTCATTCATTATGATCTTTGCATGTTTCTGACATGGCTCAAAATGTTTCAATTCGAACTAATCACAACAGCACCTTGAGAGTGCCTATCAGCAGAAGATAAAATGCTTCCATTTCATGAACAAGCAAATTCCAGTAAGGACGCACCCTGAGGCATTTATTAATCCTTTGACAATGTAAAATTGACCCATCCTTTGACATATTACTGGCACTTAACAAGGGAGCGGTCTCCAGCTGAATGAATAAATCATGATTTAAAAGACATAAATATAGTTCATCATCAATTTGCCAGTGGGGGGAAAAAAGCATCAGGATTGTAAGCAGGAGTTAATAAAGGCCAAAGTAAATTGGGAAATTTTATCACATTCAAGTCAACCCCATTTTTCATGTGCCCCTAACAGTCAGTACATTGTCTGTCTCCTTTGGCTATTTATTTATTTATTTATTTGGATTCATTGAGGGGACATTTGGTTAATGGGATCATATAGGTTTCGAGTGTACCTTTCTATGATACATGATCTGCATACTGCACTGTATGCTCGCCACCCAAAGTCAAATCTTCCATCGCCAGGCGTTTGGCCCCCTTCCCCCTTTACTACCCCCCACCCACCCCTCCTCTCTGGTGACCACCATACTGTTGTCTGTTTGTGTCTATGAGTTTCAGTCTTAGTCTGCACACGCTTTCACACATTGTCACACCAAGTCATCAATGGGCTCTCTCCCCAAGTATGGCAAGAGCTTCCTGAAATAATCTTGAATTCATCTTTGTACCTAAGCAGCTAACACCATGCCTGGCACATAGAAAGGACTCCATGATGTCCGTCAAAGAATAAATGGCCAGATGAAGGGTTGGCAGCCCTATCATTAGCCCAGTAGTTTATGAAAAGTATACAACAACTCCTGGTCTTCAAAGAACTTTAACTAGTATAAGATTCCCTTATGTGAATATTGTATATTAAAATATATACACATATATAGTACATATACACTTTATTCACACATAAATGCACCTACAGTGCATGTGTGTGTGTGTGTGTGTGTGTGTATATATATATATATATATATACATAGTGCCCATACACATATACTTATCATCTGTGTGGGTGTATATATACACATAGTATATACACACACACATATATATCCATTCAGTGTGCACACATACAAGTGTATATACAGTGTCCACAAGTATATATACATATATAGCGTATGCACATATATAGCATCCATCCATGCATACACATATAGTGAACACACAAACGCGTATATAGTATACATCCATATACCTATATAGGGTATATACATATACTATAAATGCATACATTGTGTCTATATGTGTATATATAGTATATATGTAGCATATGTACATCTATATCCACAATTTATATTTACATGATATATCCATATTGTGCATATATGTAGAATGTACATACATCTACCATATGCACATATATAACATACATATATACCTGTAGCACAGATGTTTATAGCATATACTTATATACTTATCTAGTATATATACACGCATACACAGTATACACATATAAACATATAGTGTATGCATACATGATATATGCATATGATATGTGCATACAATGTAGACATGTTATAAAGACAGACGCACATACATACAATGTGCACACACATGCATAGCATACATACATGGAGACCCTGAAAGGGCCCTGAATAATATCACCCTTTAACACACCATAGAAATTCTGCCAGTTCTACACAAATAAAATATTTTATAAACTCTAACTCTGACAGGATTTTTAAAAACTAGTTCTAAGGAATGCAACTAGTGACAAAAGCGCAGTGAAAAACTGTGGAGCCCCTTTCCCTTAGGACACGGCTTGACGGTGAGTCGTGTCCTCATGCAGCGTGTGCACGCAGGCCGATCAGCAAAGAAGTCGGTGTCCTCTTAAAAATCAGAGAAGAAACTCGTCATCATGTTTTGGCCTTTAAGACAAAACCTGCTATTTAATACAGTTCCTGCTAAACTTCTTGAGTCACAGAATCTCTGTGTCAGATTACTTTTAATTTCCTAGAGAAACAGACACACGTCCCGGGAAGAAACCCACTGCAGCCTGGAAGGACGCCGGCCTTCTCCAGCAGCCATGGCACGTGGGGGAATCCAGTGCCGCCACTCCATGTCCCTGTTACCCAGCCACTCACCAAATATGACCTTTCTGATACTATGTATGTTTTTTTCTTTTATTGAATTAAGCTACAAAGGAGAAATAGCCAGTGTGTTTATATTTTAAAAAAATTAAAATGCAACTTTCTAAATGAAAGATTGCTATACAAGGTCTGTCCAGAAAAAATCCAACCATTGTTACTACAACGAGAACAGTTTGCACAACACTGATGCAATCTGGCAGCCAAGGAGAGTGGACTGGAACGCGCATGTGTGAACATCGACAACTTCATGTACTCGTCAACGGGGGGCAATAGACACTGTTGACTGAGCATGCATACTGTGTGGCTGTTGCATTCAAAATGACTGAGCTAATAGAGCAATGAATCTGCATCAAATTTTGCATTAAGCTTGAACATTTCTCCAAGGAAACTATTGGGATGATTCAGAAGGCCGCAGCTATGGGCAACAGGTGATTGGCAGCTTCATCACGACAACATGCCTACTCAGGCATCACATATTGGGTGCAGAGTTTTTGGGTGACACATTAAATCACCCAGGTGACTCAGTCCCCTACAGCCCAGATTTGGTGCCCTGTGACTTCTGGCTTTTCCCAAAACTACAATCACCTTTGAAAGGGAACAGATTTCAGACTGTCAATGAGATTCAGTAAAATATGCATACAACAGGGCAGCTGATGGTCATTGAGAGAACTGTGTGAGGTCCCAAGGTACCTATTTTGAAGGGGACTGAGTCGTCATTGTCCTGTGTACAATGATTCTTGTATCTCATATCTTCTTCAATAAACGTCTCTTTTTCATAATACATGGCTGGATACCTTCTGGACAGAACTTGTTTGTCAACAGTAACTATAAAGACAATATTCACTAAAACAGTAGCTATTGTAAAAAAAAAAAAAAAAAAGGCATGAAGTCTTCTCCAAATAAATATAAACAAGCTTCTAGGAATCTAGGAATACAAAAGCCGAGGAAATTTACCTAAGGAAAACTGTTCATCAAAGCTGTGATTCAAAAATGTACTCACAGATTTTTTTAAAGATGTTTATGGAAATACTTAAACATCTATGGAAAAAATAAGAATGAAAATACCACTATCTGGAAGTTTCACACACAATGATTTTAATGTCTCTTCAATGAAGTTAACTAAAACTGTATTGTTTCAGTAATGGCCTCTGCTGTTCTTTCTTGGAAGCTGTGAATGGAATGAACACCAAGAGGGAGCACGTGAGCAACCAGTGAGGGCAGGCAGACAGGAGAGGGGCAGTGAGCAGTGGTTGAACCCATGGTTCCGGAGCTCTGGGTCAGCTCTGTGCCCGGCCCCCCGTGCTGCAGGAGAGATGAGAACGTGTCTTTAGAAGCACTCAGCCTCCCACACGCCTTACTCAATCCTCTCCACTCTAGCTGCCCAAGTGCAGCCTAACCCCGAATCTCATAACATCTTAGTTATTTATTATATACAACATGCACTTGGTTATTAGAGTGTCCATGGTTACACAAGAACCTGAAAGGAAAGAAGTTCAGACTTGATTCTCCGAGGAGACAGAAACAGCCGAACAAATCCCAGCCCAGCACAGCCCACGCGAGGGGGCACCTCAGAAGGAAATCTGAGGAAGGGCCTCCTCGCCTGGTAATTCTCTTTGGAACTGACCCAATGCAAACAAATACAGAAAATTTTCTTTGTAAAAACCTACAGCACATTCACTACGAAAGAAGCAGGAAGCCTGGTGACTTGGGAGTGGAAGGAAAACCAATGTCATATCATTTATATCAGGAAGAAGAAGGTTTGCGGGCACTCACGGCCCTCGGGCCAGGAGCACAGCCGTCCTCGGAATCGCTGTGACACGTGTTTGCCCTTCTTGTTTTTAATAACATGGAGCCAAACACTGTAACGACGCAAAGGGGCTACAAAGAAAGTCTTTCTAGGCGCTCAGAATTTCCATAAAAAGAAGAAGAAATCACTGTACATAGAAGTTCCGATGACTTAGTTACAGAGAAATGAAAGCAAGTTTCCACTTTCAGGAAAGAAAACTTCTAGGTATAAGTGCCCCACGGACATGGACAACGGGCAGGCACCGACGATGGGGGCAGGGCGGGGGACCACGGGGGGGCAACAGGAAAACTGGGACAACTATAACAGAACAACAATAAAAAAAATAAAAAGAAAATATAATAAAAAGAAAAGTAAAAATGTAACTGAAATGCAAAAAAAGATTTGCGCAGTGTATGGAGAAGGTGCTGTGACTGATCAAACGTGTCAAAAGTGCTTTGTGAAGCTTCGGGCTAGAGATTTCTCACTGGACAAGGCTCCACAGTCGGGTAGACCAGCTGAAATTGATAGCAATCGAATCGAGGCATTAACTGAGAACAATCAACGTTATACCACACAGGAGATATCCAACATGCTCAAAATAAAGTTACTGGTGAAAATGAAAAAAGAAAAGAAGACTTCTGATGTATATCACAACTACCACCTTCAGGAAAAAGTGTGATAATTTTTCTTTGTAAACAAAAACAATATGTATTTAAGGTCACTTTGCCACATATAATAAAAGGCACCTTGTAGTCATCCTAATATTCTCACTTGAGCAACTTGCAGATGTATAAAATCTTATAGATTTACAGATGATATACAAAATACATAGATCTGTTTGCGTACCCACTTTTATCCCCACAGACGTAACATACACGGAAACGCGTGACAGTTCCTCCAAAGGAACACTCAGTTATGCAAGTGAGCCAATAAGAAAAAGTGCCATTGTATTAAAAGCATATCCTTTGCTTCTGAAAAGCCAAGTATGTGCAAAACAAACACGTTCCCCACAAACCTTTCGCACCCTTCTAGCGGCTGCTTCACACACTCAGCACAGACACAAGGAGCAGCGCTATTCAGCAGGAGCATGCAGAACCCAAGGCGCGAGTGTGAATGTCTGCACCCTGTTTTCTGGGGAGGCATTCGGTGCTCATGCCAAGAGACCTGGAAATTGGCACACTTCCCAAGCCACTAATTATTCTCTCATTCTTATCATAAAGGAGTCATGTATGATA
>PVJI01007073.1:0-81057 GCA_004026765.1 Micronycteris hirsuta
TATTTACTCATTCAATAGAAACTTAATACCTACTACATGATAGAAATTGTGTCATGTGCTGCAGTTACAATGGTAAACAAAACAAGTAGGGTTCCTGCTCTCTGCCTAACTCAAGTCATTCAATACCATCTATGCATTGATGATTCCCAAATCTATCTTTCTAGCTTAGATCTCTCCCTTGAATGCAAGGCAAGTGTCTCCATCGCCCACCTCGGTGTCTCCATTTGTGTTTTGAACGTGCCTAAAACTGAGCACCTGTTCTCTCTCCCAACACATAACCTGCTCCTGTTGCCATCTTCTCTCCCTCAATGTCAATGTATTCTTCCCATTGCTCAGACCCACTTGGCAGGCTTTCTTGACTGCTCTCTTCCTTTTAAATCCCATGCCCAATCCATTAGCAAATCCTGTTAACTCTGCTTGCAAAGTGAATTCCGGAACTGGACCACTTTTCACCACCTCCAGTTCCAACCAACTTGAATTATTGCAGTTAGCCTCCCAACCGGTCTCCCTGCTTCCACCCGTCTTCAGTTGCAGTCTGTTCTCCACACAGCAAATGTCAGGCAAACTGAATAAGTGGCTTATGCAAGATACAACTTTTCTGCCACATAAAAATGTAGACAGTTGGCTTAGCAAGTAATTAAATCTAAATCTAATTAAAACATGAACTCTGAGCTCTTCATTTTGTCAAAAAAGTACCTGTGGGCCACCTTTTTAGCCAGAATGATTTCTCCTTTCAGTTCAATGATGAGCCTTGTGAGCCAGGCAATATGGGAGAGAATGTAGAATATTGACTATTGAGTTAATTTCTCAAACTGGTTTCTGAAGCAGAATTTATCTGTGAATATTTATTTATGCCATCTTATGAAGTAGAGTTGATAGGGTGTTGGGAAAAGCTAAAAACACAACATGAAATACTCAACATACATTCTTGTGTAATATCTCCTTTTTTGAAAATCTTACCTGTCCTGGCTGGTGTAGCTCAGTGGATTGAGCGCAGGCTGGGAACCAAGCGGTCCCGGTTCGATTCCCAGTCAGGGCACATGCCTGGGTTGCAGGCCAGGTCCCCGTGAGGGCCATGTGAGAGGCAACCATACATTGCTGTTTCTCTCCCTCTCTTTCTCTCTCCCTTCCCCTCTCTCTAAAAATAAATAAAAATAAAATCTTTAAAAAAAAAATTCCATTAAAAAAAAAAAAAAAGAAAATCTTACCTCTGAGTGTATGATAACATAAAGAAGATTCTCTCCAATTCAGTTTGAAAATGAAGTTTCTGGAAAGCAAATAATTCTGTTGTGTTTATTTTGATGTTCTGCTCCCTTGGGAGCAATTCAAAAAGTACTTTTTAAAGTGATTTATGAGCACCATCTCCCCCCCCATTAATAAAAAGATAACATTTTATTAACATAATTATATTTTTTTCTTGGACCAAAAATTTTTTTTTGTACTGTCCCCTTATTGATGTCACCCAATTTTAATAAAAGAATCTTCTGAAGTATGTGTTCCCCTGCCTACTGAGGGAGAGCTCTTCCCTGAGCTCACTCTCTCCAGTGCCAGTAGCCATACTTATGGTTTTTGTTCATTTTATTTGAGAACTATTTATGGAACACCTGTTATGAGCCAGCTGTGGTGCTGGGTGCTGGGGCTGTGGTGGAAAACAAAGTTTCTACCTTGTGAACTTCAGGTCTTCACCTTAGAGCTCACTTTGTCAGCCCCCAGTGGTCTAAGCAGATCAGAGGCTGGTGGGATTACTGGGTTTTGTCACTGCATCCAGCTCCCCTGTTGGGAAGGTACTAACAAGATAGTGGCACTGCCATCATCTTCCTTGTCCTTTTGAGCTTCCAGGGCTTGAGTGTGCTGGCTCAAGTGCACTGTCCTCAGGAGCCTTGTGATCCCTTAGGCTTGATGAACCTGAGCTTCCTCTGAGGGAGTTCCATTTCTCAGGGCTCCCATCTAGGTCCAAGCCAGGATCTGCACAGCTAAAACCATTTTTGTTCTCTGTGCCTGCCATTCTTTAAGGTTCCACTTTCATGGCCCTGAGTAAGATTTCAGTTCTTAAGAGCAGCGTGGGAGTGCTTGCTGTGCTGCCATCCTCACACTATAGACAATCAACCCCTCACTGGAAGAGTTGCGAGGATTTTGCTCAGGATTGGTACTCCCATGAGCAGAGCAGTTCCCATCATAATGTGCTTGCCTCCCATCTTGTGACTCATTACTTTCCTCTTCTGTGCTGTTACGTAGCTTGGTTCTCCCCAAGAAGGGGGTTTAGAACATAGGATGAATATGAGCACCATCTTTGAAAACTGAAATTCATTCATTTACTGTTTATTGAAGGCCTATTATGAGAAAGCATAAAGCTAAGCTTTGAAGGGGAATGATATACACTATAGTTCTTCAAGGAACTTATAATTTTGTTAAATCTTTAAAAATAGACAATACTATCCTGGCTGGTGTGGCTTAGTGGATTGAGTGCTGGCCTGTAAACCGAAAAGTCTCTAGTTCGATTTCCAGTCAGGGCACATGCCTGGGTTGTGGGCCAGATCCCCAGTTTGGGGCATGCAAGAGGCAACTGATTGATGTATCTCTCGCACAATGATGTTTCTCTCCCTCTCTTTCTCCCTCCCTTCTTCTATCTCTGAAAATAGACAAATAAAATTTTAAAAAAACAACAACACTTAAGTGACATATAAAAGAATTAAATGTTAATAAAAGAGAAACCTGAAAATTACGGAATCATAGCATCTCAAAGTGGAAGGAACCTTAGTATTCATGTAGCTCTATTCTTCTTTAAATAGGATTTGCATGTCTGGAGAGAGGCCGAAACCAAAGTGCGTAGCAATAGACCAGGGAGAGGTCAGAACCAGGATACATGTATGCTACCATAGAACATAAAAGTTATGCGAAGATTAGGAAAAACCAGTATTTTTATTTAAAAAATATTTAGAGTAGCCATGGCCAGGTAGCTCAGTTGGTTAGAGCATTGTCCTGACATGCCAAAGTTGCAGGTTCGATCCCCAATCAGGGTATATACAAGAATCAACCAATGAACGCATAAATAAGTGGAAAAACAAATCAGTGTTTCTCTCTCTCTAAAATCAATAAAAAGTAATTTTAAATATAAAATATTTAGAGTAGAAGAAAACATACACATTAGTTTTCCTTAAGTTTATAGCCTTTCCCCATTTTCCTCTCCCACCTCCATGTAAAAAAATAAAAGGCCTCACAACATGGGACATCTCAACAATTTGAATTCTCCCCTGTGTGTAGAGTAAGCCCATACCTGGCAGGCCCACAAGTGTGTTTGTTAATGTAGCACATGTAAATGTTGAAGATAAAACATGGATTCCAGGGCAGTTACAGCCTAATATGGTTTGTTTGGGATTATATCCTCAGATGCTCAAGCATTTCTTCTTCTTCTTCTTCTTTTTTTTTTTTTTTAAGATTTTATTTATTTATTTTTAGAGAGGGGAAGGGAAGGAGAAAGCCAGAGAAAGAGACATCAATGTGTGGTTGCCTCTCACATGCCCTGCACTGGGGACCTGTCCCACAACCCAGGAATGTGCCCTAAGTGGGAATTGAATCAGCGACCCCTTGGTTCACAAGCCAGCACTCAATGCACTGAGCCATACCAGTTATGGCAAACATTTCTTGTTTTACAGTTTAACAGGGAAAAAAATTGGGAACAATGATTCTACAATTGTCTATAGAAAGCATGAGTCCTTGGTAAAGCATCCCAAACAGCTGTCTCCTCCCCTCCGCTCTAATCCCAGTTACAGGACATAACCACTTAGTGTCATGAGTTCGGAGGAAAAAGAATCACTGCTTGATTGAGACCTGGATAAATGGACACGATTTTAATAAATAAAGAGTATAGAGTAGAGCATCCCTGGAGGACAGTCTTTGAAGACATAGAGACTTGGGCCCTTTGACTTAGGAAACGCATGACCTGGGGAAAGAATTCTTTCCTCATATAGTCATTCCGAGGATTTGCTTAGTCACTGTGGGTGACTGTGAAAGCATGGAAACTGGGATGTTTGGGATGTGCTTGCTAACATTTTTCACCTTTTCTCCAGGTGACGGAAACAGCAGGAGTGAGGGCAGGACTGCCTGGATGCATGTTTTATGTTTTGGCAGCCATGAGTAGCACAGTCTGGCTTGAGTGATGGCTCATATCAAAACAATGATGATGATAAAATTGAGGTGTTATTCATATTTCATACAAGCTTCTTAAGGAAAACTTTCTAACAAAATTGAGAGTTAAGTAGCTTGCATAATGGTTGTAAAAAAATGTTATTAAAGAGGTATGATCTGTCCAGCATAAGAAAATACCTTTATTTCTCTAAAAGCTGATTCCCTGTTCACTGACCTTCTTTTAAAGGATGGAAAAGTACATTTTTTATCATTACAATAGCATTTTTCATTCCTAGAGTTAGTGAGATTTAAAAACCCCCAATTTTGTGAGGCTTCATTCAGCTATTTTTAAAAGTTATTTTTCTCACTAACTGCCCTCTCCCTTTACCAACTTCTCTTGAAAAACCCCAGGACAACCTGGTTAGTTTATTTTTGACAAAAACAACATGACTTGGAAATTGTGCCTCTAGTGGCTGAGGTAAGTCTTGGACATCTGGACTTCACCACTGCTAATCTTTACCACGAGCGGCACAGGTGAGGTTTCATTATGGCCAGCATGTGAGTCCAGAAGGCCCCCCGGGGCTCCTCCATGGTCTGCATTCCTGTGTCTGAAGGCCAAGATGCTCAGACATTGGCTCCCCAAGCACTAATTTTGGACAGCAGGTAGATTGTTCAATATGATACTTTGTTGTTTTTGAAAAAGCCCAAAAAGGGGTCTTTGTGGGTAAAAGTGTGATTTTTGGAGTGCTTCAACTTCTGCTTTTCCTTATTTTTGTTTTTCTCAATTCACTGCCAGGCATATTACTTTATTTCTCTTGGGTATGAAGAAGTTGAGGGACAGGCCTTTAAACCTATACAGGAATTACTCACTGAACTTCTGCGGTGCAGCTGCCTGGGGCTTATTGACATTGAGAGAGCAGCTAAGCAAGCATTCATCAAAAGCCCAGGGATGGGAAAGGGGCTAAAGAAAGAAAGTTATTTTTGATGGGAAAATTAACTAAAGAAGCTTCATTGATCATGCACATACAAGAGATAGTAGAGGGTGGTGGGAAAAGTGCAGTTTTGTAATCAAGCACATGATTCTGAGTTCTTTCTCCACCAAAGTGTCTTTGAGTGTGCTAAGGCCCTATGTTTTCTTTTTCCCATGCGTAAAATCTGAACAAATAATGGTAATAACAGCTAACTTTTATTGTGCACTTACTTAATGCCAGATTCTATGCTAAGCATGTTCCATATAGTATCTCACTGAAGTCCAACAGGTATGGATTATTATCGTAATTTTTAGGTTCAGAGAGTTGAAACAACTATTTTGCAGAACTGTTAAAAGTATTGCAAACAAGTGACTCTACATGTTGCTTAGTGCGTGGAAGGTAGTCTATAAAGAACAACTACTTTTATAAAATACTAACTTAACAGCCCTAGTCAGGTGGCCAAAATGTTGAGGGTTTGAGTCTCAGTCAGGGCACATACCTAGGCTGCAGGTTCAATCCTTGGCCCGGGTGCATATGGAAGGCAACGAATCATTTCTTACATTGATGTTTCTTTCTCTGTCTCCCTCTCCATCCCTCCCTTTCTCTCTCTCTTAAAATCAAAAACATATCCTTGGGTGAGATTAAAATATGTATATATACTTTATAAATATATAAGGGTAGTAAAAAGGAGTAAAATATACATAACAATAGCTGATTTATTTAGAAAACCGGATATTTCAAAAACATAAATTGTGATCACCAAGCTATCTGTTCCCATGGTTCAAAGTTTCTGATCAGTAATAAAATGTGAGTGAGTAGTTTTGAGGTTCTCACACTATATTTCTGTCTAAATAATCCGTAATAGATCGCCCCCTGCTGTAGGAAGTCTTGGCATCATTGGCAAATTCTTCCTCCTTGGTTCTACTGACAATGATAAACAACTATGTTGCTGGTTTATATGTTTAGTACACTACATTTTAAATCATTATTTTAGACTGTACTTTTTCTACTTATAAAAAATGTTTCCTGTAAACTGTAGGCCATACTACGGCAGCAGCCTCATACAATCTTGTGTTTACTGAGTTTCTTGAGCGCATCATTTTTCTCTTGCGCCTGATTTAGTCTCGCATTTTTGTGTAGTAACATGCTGTGCAGGCTATGAAATCACCTAGCAGCCCATTTCTCAGAAGGAATGTCCATGGTTAAGAAGTGCCGGACTGTACCAGCAGCTCCAGATTCTGTAGTACGTAATTCAGCGGGGTTTCCTCCTCCTCCTTGTCCACGTCTTCCCCCTCCCCCTATCCACCCACACATTGGCTAAAAGTACCATCGGAGGATCTCTTCACTTCGTTAATAGAGGCGACCGGAAGAGTCAACTACCTCAGCATAAAGAGACAAAACCCCCACAAACTCATTCAGTACACTCAGCACTTTGGGTGATTTACGCAACATGGCCCTGCCTCCCATATGGCCTGGTTACTTTAGACCTTCATCCCAGGTTTCTTAAAGGAGGTGTGGCTACAGCATAAAAGAAGTAAAATCAAAGTTCTCCCTACTGAGACAGTTGTTTTGGATATGCTCTGTAACTAGTAATGTATGCCCCATACGGGTAATCTTAAAAATCTTGATTATGGCAGATAATAGGCCACATATATGATTCCATTTACATGAAATATCCAGAATAGTAAATCCAGAGAGGCAGAAAGCAGATTGATGATTGCTCAGAAACTGGGGGCAGGGGGGCTGGCGGCGGGGGCGGGGGGACAGAGAGTGATAGGGGTTTTCTTTGGGGTGATAAAGTTTTGGAAGTAAATACAGGTGGTTGTTACACTACAATGTAGGTTCAAAGGTCACTGAATTGTACACTCTAAAATGGTTAATTTATATTATGTGAATTTCACTTCAATAAAAAGAAAGAATTCCTGGTTAATCCAGAGACTTCAAGGGACTAAACCCTGTCTACCATCCAAGGCTCTCAAGTTCAAGCACACCAGAGGTTGACAGGCCAGCCTCACCTACAAAAACTAAACCTGGATCTTGCTCTGTTGTTAAAAAAGATTTTGGATGCTGCCAAAAATTAAATTTAAATTAGAAAACTTGAACTGTGATGAAACTAGTGTTCATGATTTGGTCCACTCGTTGCATAGTACTGCCTACTCACTATGAACCAGCAAGTCGAAGAGTTAGGGACAGCCCTAGCCAGGTGACTCAGTTGGTTGGAGCATCATCCCATACACCAAAAAGGATGCGGGTTCAATTCCCAGTCAGGGCACCTATCTAGGTTTTTGGTTTGATACCTGGTCAGGGTGCACATGGGAGACAACCAATTGATTTTTCTCTCCTCCCCCCCCCTCCAAAATCAATAAAAACATATCCTTGGGTGAGGATTAAAAAAAAAAAAAAACAGGGAGAAATCAATCAGCTTAAATACAAAAAATGTCCTATAGTTTTTTTTAAGATTTTATTTATTTATTTTAGAGAGAGAGGAAGGGAGGGAGACAGAGAGGGAGAGAAACAGCAATGTATGGTTGCCTCTCACATGGCCCTCACTGGGGACCTGGCCTGCAACCCAGGCATGTACCCTGATGGGGAATCGAACCGGGACCCTCTGGTTCCCAGCCTGCGCTCCATCCACTGAGCTACATCAGCCAGGGCTGTTGTATAGTTTTATTAGATATAAAATATTATAGGTGCAAAACCTTTGAAAACATGATCTTGTTAATTCTCAGAACCACAGATGTATTGACAATTTACAGTTGTGAAGTTACTCACTTAATGTCACAGAATTAGCGAGTGCCATGTCAGGACTGGCCCTGAAACAAACCCCAGTTCTTTTATATTAAGATGAACAGGATCACATAAATATACATTTTATTGTACCTAGAATTATGTTGATTTGAGATCTAGGAGTTATGTACATAAATGATATATTTTTAGTTTCTATGTGGCAAGAGAGAAATTATTTCCACTGTATGTCATTAGAACATATAGTAATTCTTATGAATTGTATTTTAATTATAAATTAAATTCATAATTTATGAATTATTGTCCCTTGATCGATTATGACCCTATGTCAGATCTTTCTATCTCAGCTTCTGTAAGCTAATAGCAACATAAAAGAGCAAAGTTGTTTCACTTTATGAAGCTACAGATTATTTTGCAACAAAGAAATTGGTTTCTCTTAACCAATTAAGCAGCTGTCATTCATGATTTTATATAAACATCTTTGTAGTAATTTTTGTTTTCAACACCTGTTGATTTTAATGTTAATATTATGCATTTCATAAGCTTATTTGTATTATTACTTTATCTCCCTTTTCCCCAAAGTCTCATCCATTTTTGAGAATGGATAGATACATACATGGGTGTAATTTTATACAAATGGTAGCAATGTTTTTTTTTTAAATAATTACTTTATTGCCCGGCTGGTGTAGCTCAGGGGATTGAGCGCGAGCTGGGAACCAGAGGGTCCCGGTTCGATTCCCAGTTGGGGCACATGCCTGGGTTGCAGGCCAGGTCCCCAGTGAGGGCCATGTGAGAGGCAACCATACATTGTTCTTTCTCCCTCCCTTCTCCTCTCTCTGAAAATAAATAAATAAAAAATAATAATAATTACTTTATTGTTGTTCAATTACATTTATCTGCACCCTCTCCCCTCCCCTCCCCCCTCCCCCTCCAACCCTCCCTCCCTCCCCACAAATGGTAGCAATGTTTTTCTGTGCAGTTTTAATTTACCTTTTTGTAACTCCTGGGTTTGACCATTTAGGATGGAACAAAATGTTAGTAAACAGTATGTAAGGATGCAGCTGATACCTCAATGGCCATCAATCTCTTAAATACAATTCAGGTTATTTTCCATGATAACATTTCCACATACTTGCTCAAAGCTCATCTATTACTTTTCACTAGGGGTTCAGGGGAGGAGGTGAATCTCACACAAATTTATGAGATCATTCTGAATTCAATCTTTATAGATTGTTTCATAAATTTAATAAAGTACTCCATAAAGCTATACAATGTAGATGTATGGCTAAGTAAACATACAAAACAAAGGAAAAGAAAAGAAAAAAAACCACTAGAGATAGAAAAAAAAGTACAGGACCCTGGGTTAGGAAAATATTAGAACCTTATTGAAAGTGATTGGACAAATTGAAAAAAACAATTATCAGCTTTTTTTTTTTAATTTGAGGGTTTGAAGTGAAGTGAAGCTTGATTTGTCAACAGGAAGATATGGGCTTTGCACCTCTATTTATATAAATGCTTGCTTTTTCCAACTTAGGTTCTGCTCAGAAGTTGTCGTTTGACTGATGCTTCTGACTTTGCTTGAGTGGCTTTTAGAAAAAAAAAAGAACCTGTGGCCACCTGTTTCTCCACCACAGAGAAACTCAATGAGGCACTTTCGCTGATGTTTGGTTGGTGAAAATACTAAAAGATACAAGGATTTCAAATTTTTAAAAGATTTTAAATTTATTTTTAGAGAGAGGGGAAGGCAGGGAGAAAGAGAGGGAGGGAAACGTCAATTGGTGGCCTCTGTGCCCCCATAGACGGGGACCCTACAACCCAGGCCTGGGCCCTGACTGGGAGCTGAGCCAGCAACGTTCTGGTTTGAGGGAGTGCCCAATCCATAGGGCCGCACCAGTCAGGGTGAGGATTTCAATTTTCACTGGAATGTTGTATTTTTAACCAAATCTTTACCTCCCTGAGTTGACAGAACTATAGGGTCAATCCTGCCTCTCTTCCGCTGTGCTTCTGATATCCTCCCATCCTACCCTGTGAGGTTCCAGATCTCCGCTCTCTTCCCCACACCTTCCAAATTCCTTTCTCCCATACAGGTTTGTGAATTCCTGTCTTCTAGCCTCCTGGACCGCCTGCCCTGATGCCAACCTGTTGTTACTCTCCCATCTCCTTATCCCTCTTGTCTGATGCTCTTGTAGCTTTTCTTCTGTTTCTTCTCAGATTTCTTTCTTCACTGAGTTATAGCTGCTTCAGTACACAAGGAAAGGGGGAAGCTTAGAGGTTACAAGTTGCTTGCACCTTCTGACCAGGTGTAAAGTATTTGGTTAAACATTCCACTTTTGCCACAGCACCAAGAAGCAGAAGGGGGCGGAGCTTGTGGCTAGCAATATATACTGCTAGATGTTACCAAAAGCGAGCACCAGAAGTGAGGAGACCAGCTGGGCTTTGCACCTTCTACCTGCAAGTCAAAAGAATACTCAGAGAAAGAGTGCACGGAGCTATATTTAGAAAGCACAGTGCACACTTGAATTTCCAGAACTTGTTCATTCAAGGAGAAGAGTTTTATTCAATCATAAGTGTGAAATATGGAAAAAGTAAGGCTCAGAGCAGGATAAGCTCAATTTTGAAATGGAAGGGTAAACCTTATGGGTGGACAGATAGGCCTGCTATCTCATCAAGGTGCCAGGAAGGCATTTGATCCCCAAAAGGCCTAACTTTTAACCAGATCTTTTAATTTCAACATTAAAGATCCATTGCTTTGATTCAAGTAATTCTTTCTCATCAAAATAGAAGTTCCTTGCTTGAGGAGGTTGTCATTTGCATTCACGAGGAAAAGGATAGTATTAATACCTTAAAAAGGAAAAGGTTTTCAAATCTTTTCATGTTTTTGTGGGAGGAACAAGGAAGGAAAACTAGAACATCAGACCCTGAAGTGGGTCAAGGGTAAAAAAAAAAAAAAAAGAAAAGAAACAGAGGTGAACAGAATTCTGCCAGTGGGGAAAAGAATACAGAGGGAAAGAACTAGGACCAAAACAACCCCTCAGAAACTTTAACCTTTGGCCATTCTTAGGGGAAGCTAAAAGGGAAAATAAGACTTTATAAGGATGAGGAAAGATAGGCTGGGAAGTGAGATAGAAATGTTAGTTTACATGTCAAGAAGAGTAAAACAGGTAGAGAACATAAGGGCAGTAAGAAATGACAAAATACGGGAATTTGATCATACAAAAGAGAAGTGAAAATAAGGCATGAAACTTCACCTTGCAAGACAATTGGCTCTGAAGGGGCAGAAAAGAAAAAGAATCTTCTGATGAACTGAGGAAGGGCCACATGTGGAGAAGGGTAAATAAATTTGGAGTGCTGGAGTGAAGAAGGATACAATAGTGGAATAGAGAAATTTGAACAATATCGTATTTAGTTTTCAGAGTGGGATAAAAGCATGAATTCAGGGGTTCTTTCTAAACACAGACTAGAAAAAGGAATAACCAGACACAACACTTCTCTCTTCTGAGAAGAAAATTGGAAAAAAATGATTTAAAAATGTTTAATTTGCAATATACATAATACTGGGATTGAGGTGCTTTCTGGTGGGAATGCTACCTCTCGTTCAATATGCAATATGAGGGTCAAGTTCATAAAGATATTCTGACATGGTCCTTGGAAACTCTGTGCCTTTGAGATTTCTCTACAGTGGCTACAATATGCATTTAATATATCTGTCTATATATGAGTATATTTACTTCTAGAGGCTGAGGAACAGATTACATGCTTTGGGGCTTTTTCTAACATTTTTTAAAACCAGCTGTGCAAATCCCATTAAACTAAATTGCTTCTTAACAGCAAGAATCCAACCCTCAATTAGATTGTTTTCTCAGCAATGGGAAAAAAATTCACTCCATACCAAATGGTATTCTGTCATATGTAACTGGTTGTCTCAAAGTCCCCTAGTTTCTATTTGAATTCCATTGGCTTTTTAAGACATTTACTAAGTTATTCAGATGGAAGGTCCGTACTACTTATGCTGGGATTTTGTTCTATTATATTGTGGACCACTATTCATTTAATATAGGATATTTTCCCCCTTGTAAAGTAGACATGCTTGTTATGAATTAGACTGCATCTCTAGGTTTCAAGAAATATGAACAGTGCATTTAAATCTTGAGAATCATAGAATTAAAAGAAACCTTAGAACGAGTGTAAATTAAACCTTCTCATGTTCAAGATGGGGCAATTAAACCAGGGCCTAAGGAGGAAACATGACTTATCGGAGGCTACCTGGTTACAGCTCAACCCAGGATAAGAATGTGGGTTGTCTAAATACTGTTTCTTTTACTCTTTTTTATAAAACATTAGGTAAACTTTATGCCCGTGTCTTAAAGTTCAGGTCTGAATGCCTTTCGTGGGTCTCAAATCAGGCTATTCCAGAATCTATTTGCATAATAATCTCTAAGGGTTTTGGTTAAGTGGTGAGAATGGAAGAAGCAGGAATAACTCAGATACTCAGACCAGTGATACGGTTTGACATTAGTTGTCCAATTAACCTGCGGAGGTGGACTAACCCCAATACTGCCATAAATGAGTAAGAAAATGAGATTTACTTCCCAACCCGACTTGCTGATTAGACAACTGCATAAAAAATTGAATAAGAATCCTAAGTGCAAGTTCTTTATCTGGCCTACTCCTCTCTCTTTAGCTTCAGCCTCTGAGCTTAGCAGAAGACAACATTTTGGGTCTTTATATATTGTTAGTAGGATTATATAACTCTTGGCTCTGGAGAATTTTTTAGGACTACAACAATTATGATGTTTTTCATAAAGAGGACTTGCCAGGCAAATATTATGACAATCAGCAAAAATAGTTAAAAAGGACTATAATATTACAGGCAAATGGGGAGTTAATCTTGGTAACCCTTAAGAGGAAAGTTCTCGAAGTTCTATGGCTAGCCAAAGTAGACAGTAACGATTCCTTCCACCCTAAGATCTAGCTCAGATAGATTCAATAGTAAATATTATTAACCTTAAGTTTCTTTTTCCTGGAAATTGTATGTAGAATGTTTGTGTATAAGCCACTTGGTCGTCATTTATCTACTATGTTTATGATATTGGGAAGCAGTAAAACCATGCAATAATATAGACTTCATGTTGTGAGTGCCGGAAATGAGATAAATGTTTCTCTGGGTGACAAATCAGGGAGTAGGGGCAAAAGCAAAATACTAGGTTAGCTGACAATGGTTAGACAAGGAGTTCCCTCTTCCTAGAGCATTCTCTTCCCACCCACATGTTTTTTCTTTTTTCCACTTCCTTGATGATCACAGACCACTGGGTCTCTGCAAATTCACATTTTCACAGGGAGGAAGTCGGAAGTAGTTGGAACGCCGGAGTCGTCTTGGGGGCAGCCCAGCCATTTGCCGGCAAAGTTCATCTAGAAAAGAAGCAGAGGGTGATGGGATGAGAATGCAGAAAGATCCCAAGGGCTCATATTTTAAGAGAAAGAGAAGACTCCAGTGTGGTGGAATGAAAATGTCGAAGAGGAATAGATCTGAGTTGGAATCCCAGCCCTGCCACCTACTAGTCATTTACCACTTACTAGAAAGTTTCTTAACTTTTCTGAACGTCACTATCCTTTCCTGTAAAATAAGTATTAAAATACCTGCCTCAACAGTTTAGTTGTAGTAAAATGAAACAATGTATGCAAAGTACCTAGCACAGGTGGTCAGTCAATGTTACTTTCCTTTTACATCTAGCTCACATTTTTTTCTATTCAGTGACTTATTGAATAGCAAAAAATGAGGTCCAATCACTCTACATATTTAAGTGTTTACCTTGTGCAAATAGCTAACTTTACTAAGTCCCTGGAGACACTTGAAAGTGCTCAGAGTCCCAAATACTCATCCTCAATCTCAAGGTGCTTCCCTTGCAGGTGGCTTGCACAGAGCCATTGGGGACAAGCAGCAAATTTCCTTCTGCGAAGTTAAGTACAGATCTTACTCAGCACCTCAGTGCAAGGCAGGCTGCTGAGTCAGAAGTGGCCTGTCTGTGGTGCCCTCTCCAACCACAGCCACCTTTGGGGGCAGGCGATGGGGAAGGTGAGAAGTATTTTTGCTCCCACAATACATGGTCACACAGTTTTGACCCTTTTGTTTTTATGAAGTCTCTCTACCTTCCTCTACCTTGAGAATTTTACAATGAGCAATGTGAAGGGTGCTTTAGAAGTGGTGGATTGTTTATAATATAGCCGGGTTTTAAATGCTCAGTCTATTTCTAATTGAACTATGTGTTTTTCCTTGTTTGTTTGTTCTTTCGAGTTATGAACATGGCTGCAGACTAGTAGAATCTACTGTTTGTAATGGCTGACTTGCCCTTTTTACCTGGAACCCCAGCGAATGATCTTCAAAGCAGTCAGAGCTTCAGAAACCTCTATCTATGTCCAGGAGAGATTGGGAGTTACAGTCTAACTGGAAAAAGATCTGGGAGTATTTTTTGTAGGGTTATGTTTCTCTATTAAAATGCTGCTTTACTTGGATTACTTATTTGTGATAACTTGGTGGAGCAGGGACTGGTGGAAGTTAAGCGGGTAGCCAAAAGCCCTCCTCCAAAGCCAGACTTTGGATCCATTAACATTGTGTCCTTATTTAACTCTCTCACAACTGTCCCTTCCCCCATCAAAAACACAGACATCATCTTACCTTTCATAGCTTCATGTTCTTTACAGACAAGACGGGAGCAGATCTCGTTGTTGATGATGTACATGCGTCGTAAACTGCCATGGTCCCAATGTCATGGTTAAGGAAGGAAACAGAAAAAAGCATTGAGAAGAATAAATAACCTTGGCCTAGGATGCCTCTTCAATTCCTGTATTCCCCACTCTTCTTTACCTGAATTGCCTAATTATTTCAGAAAATGATATTACTCTTCTTAGTGACACTTTGTACGAGCTTAATACTTTCTCTTTCCCACTATTTTCTACCTTCAGACGTGGATCTTTCATTTCAGCCTTTTTTTCTTTGAGGTAACAAATTCAATGTACTTGTGATTCTCTCACGACTATTCTTCCTCCAGCCCTCACTTTTATTTGCCCTCTAGCATCTGGACTTGTTAGTCAGCCGGTCCTCTGTATACCTCAACCCAGGCTCCAGGTTCTATCTGGTGCCTTTGGGAATAGCTAGGAGGGTTATGCTAAAATCTTCTGCCCCTCCATAATAAGTAGCCGCTATGGAAGACTGAAATTCTGTAGTGGCTACTTATTAAATAATTGCCAACATGAAAACACTACCATGGAAGATGCTCTCTGGGTATTCTGGGATCCCTTACCTGGTAAAGCATAACTGATGAACGCATTGCTTGACTGGCCGATGCACAGAGTAGAGTCTTGTGCAAGCAAATTTCTCATCCCGGCACTCTGAAGGAGCCCAGCACAAAAAAATAGGGAGAGGCATAACAAACAAGAAAAATACAAACAAAGGATTAAAGGGATGGAGGAAGACAGATAAAGTGGGAAAAACATGCAAAGTAGTCTCTACAGAGGATTGTAAATTGGGGCACTTCCTTCCTGGTCACCAAAGCAGAGTAATAGGAAATTTACTAAAATGAAATTTAGGTGCTTCCCTACCTGTAAGTAGAAGTGGCTAAAATAATCTCTGAGGGCTCTTCTAGGTAAAAGTCCTTCTAGGGTTATCCAGGTGACATATCAAACCAACATGCTAATAATCCTATCCTGAAGAGCAAGAGTTCTAAGATAGGTAACTATTTTTCTGTTCCAGTAGTTTTCACCCCTAGCTGCGCATCAGAATTAGAGTAGATTAGAGAAAGCAACTTTAGCCTTGCTGTCTACAGTAATATTGAGTCTTTGCAGTCAGTTCCCAATGCCCCAACCAAATAAAGTCCAAAGAATTGTTTTGGGATCACACAACAGTGGTTCAATCTTTTGACCATGACTTTCAGGACAGGAGCTCATATCAAAACGCAAGGGTAGAGGTAGAGGAGAAGAATAAAGGATGCTAAAAGTATTCTTTGAGAAAAATGAGAAGTAAACTAGATGATGTACCTTCTAAAGAACAGGAAGGTAAGGAATCTTCAGGAAGGAAAAAAAGCTTAGAAAAAAGACATGCAAAAGACAATCATACCTGCGGTGCCATTTTTATCATTGGCTGAGGCTGGAAGGAAAAAAATGTATTCAGTTACTATTAGTTCTAGAAGTCACTATTCTGTAACTGTCATGTTACCTCAGTTGAGACCCAGTGGGGCACCCGTGTAGGTAAGGAAACAGATGAGTTAATAACTCTTTAGCAACTTCTAGAAGAAAACCCATAACAGTTCATTTTGATTCACACAATTGAAGAGATTTAGAAGTTAGGATGGGACATATGATTCTACCTTTCTCTCCTAGACAGCTGACAAATGGTTATATTGAGAGTATCTTTGTGTTGTTGACAGTAAACAAATCCTGGAGGGGCTCAGGCAAAGAGCCTTATGATCAGAAGAGGCTCGTCCTAGAGCTAAAAAGACAAATGGTTTTTGTCCTGTAGAAGCTCTTCTTCAAAAAAGAAATTTTCTTCTCTGTAAATCAGATACACCATCATGTGCTCTTTGGTAACATTTATTTAGTAAAGAATAGCAAGGGCCATAGCCCTAGCCAAAGCTAACCTAGGAGCCGGTTAAATACGGGCCTAGTTTGTAGAATGGAGAACAAATCAAAGAGCAAGAGGAATCTTGAGGGAATAGACTAACTATGGGAGTTACCGTATTTTTCAGACTATAAGACGCACCTAGGTTTTAGAGGAGGAAAAAAGGGAAAAAGATCTCGAAGGAAAAAATGTGGTAAAATATTCAGTAACATAACTAATATAATATTTCACGAATGTAAATATAAACAGCCAGGTAAGCTACATTTAGACTGTAAGACGCACCCCCATTTTCCTCCCAAATTTGGGGGGAAAAAGTACATCTTATAGTCCGAAAACCACGATACCTGTAAAAATGTGATTGGAAGAGTTTCTAATAGGATACTACAGGAAGTGGGCTAGGTGATCTCATCTATCCCGTGGTTTCAGTCGCAAGTTTATATGCATAGAATTCTCAAATTTATACTTCTGTTCTAGCCCAAATCTCTCTTCTAAGCTCCAAACCCACAAATCCAGCAGCCATGTTATAAAAGAGTTCATGGATTTTTCAAAGATCCTTCAAATCCAACATATCCCAAACTGACTTAATTATTTTTCCCTTTACCAATTCAAATTGTTCTTTCATGAATGGTACTACAATCCACCTAATAGCCACCATTTACTTAATGGGAATCTGAATATTATCTCAACAGTCTCTTCTCTTTTAAATATTTTATTTATTTATTTTCAGAGAGAGGGGAAGGGAGAGAGAAAGACGGGGAGAGAAACAGGAATGTGTGAGAGAAACATCCATCTGTTGCCTCTCACACGAATGGGCCTGCAATCCAGGCATGTGCCCTGACAGGGAATCGAACCAGTAGCCTTTCGGTTCACAGGCTGGCACTCAATCCACTGAGCCACACCAGCTAGGGCAATCTCTTTTTTTCTTACAGCTCACATTCAATTCTCACTACCTCTACCTTATTTCAGGCCACCATCTTTTATTGGGACTAGGCAATGTTATCCTCATCGGTTTTCCAATTCACAAACCTGATTGGAAACTTCCTTCGCATACGCTATGCTCTGGTTTTCATTCCCAACCTACGCCTTTGCCCACATTATTTTCTTCACCGAAAAACTCTGCTCTTCCCCCTTGTATTCGCTTGATTCATTTCTACTTGTCTTTCGAGAAGCAATTTAGTCAAACTGCCCTCTAGAAAAGCCTTGCCTAACCTCCAACACGGAATGTAGTCAGGCAGGGAGTCTTTTATATTTGTTCACTTGTTTATCTTGTCTATTTCACTAAAAATACCTAGTAGAAGAAAACTAGTTTTCACTTTTATATCCCTGGCACCTAAGTAACAAAACTTGCTAGTTTCTGTCTCCTTTTCTCATGTCCTACCCCTTGTTCCTCATAGTTTTGACCCTAACCATTCAAAAGACTCAGTTTCCCCGATATACCAAGCTCTGTTTTGCTTTGACGGGTTTGAACAGCTATTACCTGTGGTTGGAATGCACATCCCCTCCAAGATTGCCTGGTTTGCTCCAGTTCTTCTTTCAAAATTCAGTTTGGCCATTACTTCTAGAAAGCTTTTCTTTATCTCCCCATGTATTTCTTTGCTTGTCTGTCTTGCCTTTACTAGTCTTAGAAACTATGAAAGATCATATGTTGGGGTTTTGTGTATCAAACACTTAGCGCAGTGCCTGTTTGTTAGGGGGTCAAAAATGTAATGAATTTAAATTGGACTGTTGGAAGGAAGTGCTACAGAAACTGTACCCCTGTCTATTTAGGACCTTCACCAGCTGTACTGCCTTCCATAACGGGCTCTGGGGAAAGCCCAGAATGGCCCCGGTGGCCCTGGGATCCCAGCTCTGAACTCACCCAGGTCATCTGTGGAAGGCACGATATCAGCCAGAACTGAAAAGGCACAAAACAGCAGGTGTAAGGAAGGCTTTGAATTGTCAAGGGGGAAGGCAGAATAAAAAAAAGGAGAATGGAGATATTAGGGCCAGGTCAAGGCTATGACTGGCTTTGTGTATTATATCCAATGAGGTAATTGAAGTAATTGTGAATATTTTTTTGCAGAATATTTGTTTTATTGACATCATACTAATTTTTGGGAGCTTTTATCATTCAAGCCTTACTTTAACTATTAATCCACTTTGCTTCCTCCTTTTAGAAGACTAGGGACCCCACTTCCTTTCACCCCACTGTCACTCAGCAACATGCCTACTATCCCCCTATGCCTTTCCCAGAGATAAAAATATAGGATTAATTCAAGTGCTGGAATAAATACTGTGAATATTGAGAATCATGCCATTTTCAAAGAACTGTAGTAAAATTCACCTGTTTCATCTGTAGGGGGGTCATTTACCAGATCTGCAAAGATACAACACAGAGAATAAAAGAATGCAGGTAGAAAAGGTAGAAGGGGAATCAGGATAAGGGATGATGATCTAAGGAGGCAAGAAAGATTGAGGTGAAAGAATGTGGATTGTGGGGGCAAGTGTAAAGGACTCACAGAAGGAAGTGGAGGAGAGAAAAAGATTGGACACATTTACAGCATCGGTGGCGTCTAAGATAAACGATAAGCTCTGTATTCAGAGTGCCCACCAACCTCTTTTCTAGTCTTCATTATTTTATGTATAGACATCATCATCAACCCTCCTATCCCCAGTATGAAAGCAAAGAAATTAAAGGGGTGCTTACTAGGATCTTCTGTGAATGTTTCTTGAGTCACTTGAGTCACTTGAGTCACTTCTAGTAAATAAAAAAATCAGAAAACATTTTCTAAGCACTCTCTTTACCTTTTGCACTGCCAGTAAGTGAAATCGTCTAGCACAGTGGCCAACACAAAGTATCCCACAATTGTTTTCTTTGTTTGTTTCCCAGCCCAAGTCCTTTCCCCTGGAACTCAAACAAATGTCGTACTTTCCTACTTCCATGAATATACCCATGCAGTCCTTGGCTTAGAATAACTTTTTTCCTTTGTCTTTTTAGAGGAATGAATAAACTAAACTACATGCCCATCAGATAATCCTCCACAGGCACCCCTTTCTCAGTTAGACTTTGGTTAAGCATTAGATGGCAGGAAAAACTTACATTATTTTATTGTCCTAACAGATGATAATATATTTGGCTAATCTGAGTTAACTATGTGCCAGGCACTGTTTAAATACCTATTTTTACAGATGATGAAACAGCACCAGAAGAATAAATAATTTATACAAGATCAGAGAGCTTGTTAATAAGTACAGTGGATTGATGACCTTTGCTATGCTTACTCAAAATGAAAATTATCTTAACCTAAGACATTGATTTTGATATTTATAATTTTGATGTAATTGGGTCATCAGTCTGATGAAATGCTCATATACAAGAGTGTTATAAGCCTTGGCTGGTGTAGCTCAGTGGTTTGAGCTTGAGCTATGAACCAAAGGGTCACCAGTTCAATTCCCAGTCAGGGCACATGCCTGGGTTGCAGGCCAGGTCCCCAGTGGGGGCCACATGAGAGGCAACCACACATTGATGTTTCTCTCCCTCTCTCCCTCCCTTCCCTTCTGTCTGAAAATAAATAAAATCTTTTAAAAAAAGCTTTTATAAAAAAAGGAAGAGTGTTATAAAAGGTGATGTTGATAACTTTATGATGCTCAGTGAGAAGCAAGGTGAACAGAGGGGAGGCAAAATGCATGTGTAGTAGACAAAGCCTTGCAATTAATTGATCTTGGAAAGCAAAGGCAGGGGGAGAAAGAATAAAAATGGTCCAGGACTAAAGGTGGAATATATTGGGATAAACTAATAAAATAGTATCTAAAACTAAATAATAGCACTTCCTAGAGCAACTTCATTTGAATTAAAAAAGCAAAATAACAAAGCAGTGTTAACATTGAAATAGCAAATATGGGCTTCTGGCCAAGATGGAGGTGTAGGTAGATATGCTTCACTTCCTCATACAACCAAAAGAAGGACAACAACCAATTTAAAGACAAAAAACAACAAAAACTGCCAGAAAATCAAACTGTTTGGAAGTCCGACAACCAAGGACTTAAAGAAGAAGCATTTATCCAGACTGGTAGGAGGGATGGAGACAGGTAGCTGAGGCGGAGAGGACACAGGGCCAGACAATGGTTGGCAGACTGGGAGGGCAAGGCAGTGGCTGGCAGACCAGGCATGTCCCACATTCATGTACCAATAAACCAGGAGGAACAACTGAGGAGCGAGGCATACTGCACAACCCAGGGATTCAGCACAGGGAAATAAAGCCTCAAAACCTCTGGCTGTAAAAATCCCCTGAGGTGTTGCAGTGGTGGGAGAAACTGCCAGTCTCACAGGAGAGTCCATTGGAGGGGCCTACGGGGCGTTAGAATGTATACAAGCCCACCTACCTGGGAATAAGCACCAGGGCAGCTCCTGAAAGAGCACAATTTGCTTGTGGGAAGCAAGGGAAGTGACTGAAAAGCAGGGCAAGAGTCCCACAAACAGCACTGTGTTCTCTCTGACCCCTCCCCCACACACAGTGTCATAAGGCAGCAACTTGGGTGGTCCCAACATGGCAAATCCTAAGGCTCCACCCCTTACAACATAACAGGTATGCCGAGACAAAGAAATATAGCCCAAATGAAAGAATAGACCAAAACTCCAGAAAAATAACTAAGTGGCAAGGAGATAGCCAACCTATCAGATGCAGAGTTCAAAACAATGGTAATCAGGATGCTCACAGAATTGATTGAGTATGGCTGCAAAATGAAGAAGTGAAGGCTATACAAAATGAAATAAAGAAAAATATACAGGGAGCCAACAGTGAAGGGAAGGAAACTGGGACTCAAATTAACTATTTGGAACAAAAGGAATACATAAACATTCAACCAGAACAGAAAGAAGAAACAAGAATTAAAAAAAAAAACAAAACTAGGTGAGGCTTAGGAACCTCCAGGACAATTTTAAGTGTTTCAACATCCAAATCATAGGGGTACCACGAGAAGAAGAAGAAGAAGAGCAAGAAAATGAAAACTTATTTGAAAACACAATGAAGGAAAACTCCCCCAATCTGGCAAAGGAAACAGACATACAAGTTTAGGAAGCTCAGAAAGTCCCAAACAAATTGGATTCAAAGAAGAACACACAAAGACACATAATAATTAAATTACTCAAGATTAAACATAAGAAGAGAATCTTAAAAGCAGCAAGAGAAAAGGAGAGAGTTACCTACAAAGGCATTCCCATTTGACTATCAGTTGATTTCTCAAAAGAAACATTATAGGCAAGAAGGGGCTGGCAAAAAGTATTCAAAGTCTTGAAAGGCAAGGACTTACATCCAAAATTACTCTATCCGGCAAAGCTATCATTTAGAATGGAAGGACAGACAAAGTGTTTTCCAGATAAAGTCAAGTTAAAGGAGTTCATCATCACCAAGCCCTTATTATATGAACTGTTAAAGGGAGCTATCTAAGAAAAAGAAGGTGATCAAAGCTATGAACAGTAAAATGACAACAAACTTACAACTATCAACACTGAACCTAAAAAATAAAACAAAAAAAACCCAGAGCAAACAACTAGAACAGGAACAGAATCACAGAAATGGAAATCACATGGAGGGTTATCAGCAGGGAGCGGGAGGGGGAGAATGGGGGAAAAGTTACAGGGAATAAGAAGCATAAATGGTAGGTACAAAATAGACAGGGGGAGGTTAAGAACAGTATAGGAAATGTAGAAGCCAAAGAACTTACATGTATTACCCGTGGACAAGAACTAAGGGCAGGGAGAGGGGTGAAGCTGGAGGAAATGAGGGTACCAGACAGAGGGTGATAAGGGGGAGAAAAAAAATAAATGGGACAACTGTTATAGCATAATCAATAAAATATACTTTAAAAAAATAGCAAATATCCCATCTATAATGATCCTTCACTGTAGAAAACTTATAGTCATAATCTATCTTACCCACTAGAGGTCAGCAAATTCACATAGTTTGGTTTGACCTTTTTTTAACCTTAGTCTAAATGTCAGATTTAAATTTGATGAGAATAGCATTTTAATAAAGCATGCCAGAATTATTGATCATTGTGGTAGAGGCAAAACACAAATAAAACATTATGAAGAAATTCGCCTCCCTCGCCCCCGTTCCCTGCTAACTGCTTACCTCATCCTTTTCAAAAGAAATTCCAGACAGAAAAATCATTTGATCTGACAATAGAGCATTTTTGTCTTTCCTACTCAGTATAAACTTTCTTTTTTCAGGACAACTTTTGATGAAAGGAATCCAGGTCTCTTTCAATCCCACAGGATATTTAAAAAACCACTGACCTGAATCATTCCAGAGACTAAGAGGGGACTGGGGCCTCTCAGGATGTGGTCCAGTCTGGCTCTGGTTCCCTTTTTCTCCAGCCACATTCCAGTCCAGCCACTCACAGACGCAGCAGGGGAGGGCAAAGGGGTTGAGCGTGTGTCCCAGCTGTCCCAGGGTGTCAGGACCCACTACTGCTTTCCTACGTATCTTTCAGCTTACCCACCTTCCTCATATTCCTCATTTTCCCGCCTTTCCCATGAGCTTCCACTATCTAAATAACTTTCCTAGAATTTATGTCCTCCCAAAACAAAACCCAAGGAGACATTTTCATCTTATAATATTTCTGATAGAAAAGCATCACAAAGTCATAAAATAGGACTGGACCATACTCGGCCCAGAGAAATGAATTCAGATTTTCGGTTTTGCTGGCGCTGAAATCTGATGGCCTAGGTTCAGAAATTTAGGGATTCAGACCTTCTCACTCACAACAGAGAAAAAAGTTTTTATTTCTATATTTTTGTCTTCTGTTCCAGAACTCACATGATATAAAAAATTATACCATGCCCCAGTGCATACATAAAACTGAAACAAGTTTAAAGATAATACTTTACTCTTGTGATAGACTCGCGTGTACACTATTTTTATTTTAGTCTATTCTAATTCTTTAAAAAAAATACCAGTTGTGATCCACTAATTTGATTTTATGACCTATTAATGGGTTACATACTATTATGCTCACAAGGATTGGAAAAAGTAAGAGATAAATTGTAATTATGGTATTTTGCCGTATATAATGCACAATTTTTTCCCAAAATTTTGAGGAAAAAATAAGGGTGTGCTCTATACATGGGTATAATGATTACATACCATGGGTATAATAATGGGCATAATAGTTCCCATGTATAATATGCACAAAAATGTGTCTGCATGTTATACATGGGGCACATTACACACGGCAACGTATGGTATGTTGAATGTCTGGAGGCAGAATAGAGATGTTGATTGGCATTTCCTTGATGAAGTTGAAGGGAGCTATCCTTTGGAAGCAAAACCTTTGGGGTTCTGGCCCATTGTGCCACAATTTCGCACCAGTATTAAGATGACTTCTCATCCTGTCTTTGCATTTTAGTTTCTCCACTGTTACATGGACAGGCAAATGCTTTCTGTTAGGATTAGTGGGCATTTTTTGAGCAAGATAAGAGATGTATAGAGGAAAGTGGAAGCAAGAGATGGGCATAGAGGAGGTCTTGGGAAATGTATTTCAGTAGATTAAAAAAAAAGACAAGAAGGTTTTATGAATGGGATAATAGGATTGTGGAGACTAGTGAATTAGATCCTACTTCCAACACCTTGGCAAATATCTCTGTTTGTATTACTGACCATTCATTTATATAACCCTGATAAGCCCAGGTCCAAGGGTTCACCTACCTTCTTGACCACTGACCCCTAGAGGTGTCCAGTCTGTACCAAAGGAAGGAGAAAAGAGATGTGAGTGATTCCAGCTCTATACCCCAACAAGCTTTTATGAGATAAACCAGAAAGTGATGGGGAAATGGTTGTGCTTTATCTTTTTGTATTTTATTTGTATGTGGTTCAATAAAAAATCACTCTGGTAATTAGTGTTTCACACAAACATGGAAAAACTCAAGACAGACAATGAATTCCTGAGAAGAACCCCTGACTCAGCATGCCCTCTGGCTCTCAGTCCCACTAGAAGGAATGGGGTCCTGTCCCACAGTGGGGGTCCACAGCCTTTCTCATGTGGCCTGTCCTTCTGTCCCCAAAGCCGTCCCACTGGCTGCACTACTGAGCAAGGTGAAAAGATTGCTTTCTTATAGTCTCTGTCTGGCAGAATAAGAGAACCAAATAGAGTAGGACTTTTTTTTGAAATCCCACATTCATTTTCTATGGCTGATCTTCTACCTAGTTTCTGTGAAATCTGTGAAGATAATTTTCCTTTTGCGTAGAGATTTGGCACAGATTTTTGGTGTGCATGTGAATATATGTGTGTGTGTACACTGGTGCCAGTGTTTGTTACATGGTCCTGTTTTTCTACAGGATTGAAATTTGGTCTAGTTCCTTATCAGGTGGTCTCTATATATTTGTGCATGCCTTTGTGTTATTAGCTCCTTTTTCCTTTGGTACTTGTTTGCTTGAGAATTTATGTGTGTGACCCTCTTTTGGTTAACATGCGTTTGTGAGTATCTTCATTACACTTTAGTTTCATAACCCTCAGTATATCTTTTCCCAAGTCTGAGGTCATCTCTTGCCGTACCTCTGCCCTTTTTTCTTTAACACAAAATCTATTCCTTTCTTCCCTTTCACAGCAATTCTGGAACGCAAGAGCAAACATCTCTCTCCCAGTCCCCTCAACCTCCTTTCGTTCCTCTCTCTAACACACGCCTCCAGACACATGTATAGCTGAGGAGCTAGCATTTCATGGAGAAAAGAATAAAAGTAGGGACTCACCTGAGGGGATGATGAGTGCGGTGAGAAACAGCAGCACCTTGGGTCCCAAGAGCAGCATATCTAATGGGGTGGTGGGAAGAGTAGACACGGTGGTAATGCTCAGAGACACACCAGCATTTTAGTTCTAGGAAAGGATGTTCATGGTCCCTGTTTCTTTGTCTTCCCAGGAGCTTTCCTGGTCCCCCATATGATTCGAACTGTTTCTCTCTTATCTTTCATCCAACATTTAGTTATCAATTTAAATCCCATTTTTTGATCACTTACCATTCTCTCTCCCATTGCTGTTTTCTACCAAGTTGGAAGAAATTTTATGTTCTAAATGGTCCATGCTTGCCCCTACCCTGTGGTTTCTTTCACCCCAGGGTCTGATCTTCTCTTTTGATATCTATGACTTGTATATATCATCTACTCATCTCCATGTCTTCTTTCATTTGAATTTCATGGATAATTGGGGCATCTGCTCAATTTTAAATTCAGTGACATTCCCCATTGCCCCCTCCAACCCTTCAATGCATACACATGTATACACACATGCACACAAAAATACACTCTCTCTGTTTATTCAGAGTTTTATACAATCAAATAACTCACCGTCTATGGTCCTCTGCTCTTTCCACCGAGTCCTTTGGCTGCTGACTGTGTCTCTCCCCTTCTCACGCTATTCCTACTTTGGCTGGAGAATAAGATGAACAGGGCCACTCCCTGGGAAGGACTTCAAATTTGGCCTCCTGAAACAATGAGATGAGGGAGAGTGAGAGAGAGAGAGAGCACGAGAGAGAGAGAGAGAGAGAGAGAGAGAGAGAGAGAGAGAGAGAACGAGAGAGTGAGAGAGAGCCAGGCTACGGGAGTGCAATGAGGCTGAAATGAGAAGGGGGATGGGACTTTGCAGTCACTCACACCCTCATTCCAAAGGTTATGACCACATCGGTGAGAGATACTGCTGCTCCTTAGAAGGGCTGGCCCAAGCTCGTACATGCCTTTCTCCCACGAGCTTATTTTCCCTCTCGCAATCTGCCCCCCCTTCCCTGGGGTTTCTTCTTACCTAATTGGTTCTAGCTCATCCTTGGAATGTTTTACTGCACATTACCAGAATCTGTTCCTATCTATGATGATCTTCCCTGTTTGAATCATTTTTGCATTCTCCTTTCTCACTCTGTTCTTTTTGGACATTCCTCTACTCAACACCAACAAATTTCTTTGTATCCCCATATTTATCATCTTTCTTTGCCTCTTTCTTGACCCATACATTCAGACTCTTATTTTTTTCTTCCCATAGAAATCCCATTTATTCCCACATCCAAGCAAAAACAGACACCATACGAGTTCTGTCCAAGAAGAGGGCTGGCTGTCTGAGGGTTGGAAAAGTTGAGGAACACAGTACCCACTATATCATTTTGAAAAGTGGAGGAGCTCTGTGAGAGGAGGTGCCAGCTGTATTCTGTCTTTTGGCTTTGTTTAAGTTTAGGCTGAGAATCCTGGGTTTCTGGAGTCTTAAGTACAAAAATGCCAACAGAAGCCCAAAGAAAACTGAGAGTCAAGTTTGTGTTTATTTGCTTTACTTACTTTCCACCAGTACTTTTCCTCATATCATGTGATATGTAGACAACGCTTTCTCAGATCCAGGAGTTTTAAAGACCTTGTATTTGCTCTTATTCCTAGAAACTCCATGGTCAGACCATTCAAGTATCCCCACTTTGCCCCTGGCCTTGTGGTTCAGTTGGCTGAGCATCATTCTGTACAGTGAAAGGTCGCCTGGTTTGGTCCCTAGTCAGGGCACATGCCTGGGTTGAGGATTTGGTCCCCTAGTTGGGGCACCTACATGAGGCAACCAATCAATGTTTCTCTCTCTTGTTCTTTTTTCCTTCCCCTTTCTCTAAAAATAAATAAAATCTTCTAAAAAATAAAATCTCTCCACTTTGAAGAGCAGCAACCTGAATGATAGAAACTCATATAGGAGGAGTGGTTAACCTTATGTGCACTTGAAGTGTGTAAGTGTCAAGGTGCCCATTCAGTCCTGGAGCCTATGTTGTGTATCTCCCCGATGAGCTAACTTGGAGAAGAGCACAGATGGACACAGAGAACAGATAGTATTAATCAATTACAGACTAGAGGAAAGGAAAGTAAATGATGTAAGAGGGAGGGATGGGAGGGAGGGAGGGAGGAAAGACAAAAGCTAACTTTTAGCTGTTTTTTTAGCTGTTTAGTGGAAGGAAAAGAGAGAATGGACATAATGAGATGTAAGGGAATAGCATCTCCGGCTCCTTTGAGGGAGATGTTAGTGTTTCATTTTTGAGATACATGGATTCTGCTGAGTCCCTAGAACAAATCCGAGTACAAATCCAGCTCTTTACTGAGCTACCTGGCCCAGAACTTGCACTGCTTCCATCTGCTCCGCAGTGAGAGTACAGAGGCTGGAAAACAGATGTGATTGTAGTCTGGGGAGAGTCAGGGAAAGAAAAGGCAGGAGTGGGGGGTGGGGGAAAAAACAAAAAAGCAGATGCAAAGCAGACTTAAGCAGGACATGTAATAAAGAGCCTAGAGCAACAATCATGTTTTCCATGAAGCTCAGACAGATGGAGAAACTGAACTAAGGCCAAACATTTGGCAGGGACAGCAATGACCTCAATGTGCTGGCCGAGCTAGGGACTGTGGTGCAGGAAAGCCTCCCCAGGCAGTGGGAGGGGGCCCTCTCCTGGGGTCCTGGGAGGGAGTCTGAAGTTAGGGCAGTGGAAATGGAACAGAATGTTTACAGCCACGCAGAGGGAGAAAGCAGGCAGGAAGCGAAGAAAAGGAGAGGAAGCAAAGCAAGAACTGGTGGAAGAGCAGAAACTACCATCTATCCCTGGGCTTCATCGGCATGCAGGAATGTAGTTTGTTCCGAAGTACTTTGGTTATTTTTTTTTCCTTCATGGCAGCTCCCCATTTGTTTTAGAGCCCAGGCTTGGATCCCTAGGTTTGGAGAACTTCAGATTTACTTTGCCCAAGGTGATTTGGTCAAACTCTGTTCTATTATGTCATCAGTTTATCATTGAATTACATGAAGTCAGAGTCAGCATCAACGGTCAAAAACGAGCGACTGTCATCCACACATGTGAGCCTATAATTTTCTGAGGTACTCGCTGACACCAGGGAAGGGCTCCCCGGGCGGCAGAACTCCCGTTAGACTCACAGCGGGTCTCTCTGGGTAAAGAGCACATTCTCCAGCAACAGGAAAATCCTCCATGGACATGACTGGCAGGTACAGAACTAACTTAATAAAGGCAGTTTGAGTTACCTAATGTTTGAGTTACCTAGGAAAATTTTAGTTTTCAGAAAAGGTCTCCAAGCAATGGAAGATGGGCAGAGTGCAAAGGAAGGCAAGGGAGACATAGATACAAGACAGCACACTGGATTGATTCATCTGTTTATTGGTCTGTGAAGAATACACCCACTAGCCAAAGGCCTCTGGGCAAATGTACAGAAATGTTATTACTATGTCCAATCCAACTAAATTAAACCCAGGGCCTAAACACACACACACAAATTTCCATAAAAGGAAGGAAAGGAGGGAGGAGGGTTATATGAGGTGGGGGGGGCAGGGAGGGAAGAGAGAGCAGTGTGTGTAGAAGAATGAAGCAATAAAGTCGAGACAGCCAAATCTAAAAGATGGACTCAGCACAGGAGTTAGGAGGCAGCCAACATATGTCCTCAGAAAACTTGGGCTAGGAAGAACTCCCTGCTTCTTAGTGCTCCATACCTGTGATCACACCCTGTTCTTCATGCCTCTGTACATTACACTTTCTGTTTCTTTCTTTCTGTGGTATCCTTTTCCCAAGTCTCGTAACTAAAGGCTTATATGTACACGAAAGCCCAGCTTAGCTGCTGCCTCTTCCCTTTGCTTCCTGGCCCCCTTTGCTCCTGAAGAATTAATCATCCCCTCTATTGAGCAACCTCTTTGTTTTTAATAATTGTGTCATCGACTTCATTATATTCTTTTGCATATTCATATTTTGGGTTAGACTGAGAGTTCTTTGATAGCAGAGGCTAAATTTTACTTACCGGTACCTAACAACTCAAAATTTTGCCATTTGAATTGAATTGAGATGAAGACTTGAAATAGTAATTTCCTGTTTCATGATAGAAACCTTCAATGTCTGAGTCAAATGCAAAGAAGTAGAGGATGAAGTTCTAAAGAAGAAAATAGTCTGAGAGTACAGCAAGTGGAACAACTGGACAATGCATTGAGGAGAGAGTAGGGGAACAGAGCAAAAGGAAATAGGCAGAGGAAGTGAGCAACTGTTATCCCAGAAACAAAGGAATTTTACCATGAAGGCTGTCATTAAAATCAGTGCATGGAAAATGTGTGTAACTTAATGTCTACACTAATTAGCGCTTTTGTCTCATTCTGCTTTGTGTACATTATCTGATGGTGCTAGTGGTCTTGCATTGTTACACCCACACTCCCTTGACCATGAAAACATAAAATACTTGATCCAAGTTCAGGATTCTGTTAAGGTTCCTGAAACAGAACCCACAACAAAAGTTTTGAATAAATGACAAAACCGGCTACACACAAACAAAATAGGACAAATACTAGAAATTCATTAACAGGCTGGAAATCTTCATCTTCCTTTCTACCCATACAAAAAAACCCAAACAAACAAAAATAGAGAAAGCCTGGAATTTGCAAATATAGAAAAAACCTAGGAAAGTCTATATTTCCATAATTATTAACAGATGTATATAATTATTCGATTTATTACAATTGTATGATTAATATATATTTGTATTTTTTAAAAAGATTTTATTTATTTATTTTCAGAGAGAGGAGAAGGGAGGGGAGAAAGAGCAATGTATGGTTGCCTCTCACATGGCCCTCATTGGGGACCTGGCCCGCAACCCAGGCATGTGCCCTGACTGGGAATTGAACCGGGACCCTCTGGTTCCCAGCCTACACTCAATCCACTGAGCTACACCAGCTGGGCCTATATATTTGTATTTTTTATAGATTATATGTGCTGGGCAGCCTGCAGGATGGCCCCCAATGATCCCTACCTCCTATTCTCTATGCCCTTGCGCAGTCCTCACGCCCTGAGTTTGGGTGAATTCAGGGATGACTAGCAAATAGAATGCAGCCGAGACATCTCTGTCTTCTAGTTCTGTCTCCTGATCTTTGCTTGCTTGTTTGCTCTGAACAAAGCCAGCTGCCTTGGTGTGAACTACTCTATAGAAATGCCCATGTGGCAAGAATGAATGTCTCTAGCCAACAGCCAGCAACCTAAGGCCTGCCAAAAGTCATGCAAATGAACTTGGAAGTGGATATTCTTTGTTGGGGCTTGAGAAGAAGACTGGGGGGCTGGGTGAAAAAGGTGAGGGGATTAAGCAAAAAGAAACAAAATTAAAAAGTACAATATATGGATGATGTATTATAGAATCGTATACCTGAAACCTATATAATTTTATTAACCAATGTCACCCCAATAAATTCAATAAAAAAAGAGAAAGACGGCAGCCCCAGCCAACACCTCGACTGTGTATAGCCATGTGAGATGCCCTGAGCCAGAGGCACACAGTAAACTGTCCTTGGACTCCTAGTCCATAGAAACTTTGGGAACAGAAATGTTTGCTGCTTAAGCAGCTAAATAGATAACTAATATGTCCTATAACTACAATTCTATACATAATTATTTTATCTATTATATAAATATAACATGTGCATATTTATAAATATATAGTATATGTTATAATGATACAATTATTAATATAAAAGATTATAAATTAGCTGTTATTGTATGTTAGCTATAATATATTAGTTCATTATAATAACTAATGTTTATGGAACACTTACAATATGCTAGGCCCTGTGCAAAAAAGTATGATTATGTTCCTTTTGAAATTAGTACATTCAGAAGAAAGCAGAATGGAAAGGAAAAAGAGAGATTAAAGAAATCTATGAATCCTAATTCACTATGATTCTCATGTGAATCATAATTCACTATGAATCAAACATTTTATTTATTTAGTACTGCAACTTACTTGAAATGTAGAAAATCTGATGAGAGACTATAGAACTAAATAACTAGAAAATTTAGCCCTGGCTGGTGTAGCTCAGTGGATTGAGCACGGGCTGGGAACCCAAGTGTCTCGGTTCGATTCCCAGTCAGGGCACATGCCTGGGTTGCGGGCCAGGTCCCCAGTGAGGGCCACGTGAGAGGCAACCATACATTGCTGTTTCTCTCCCTCTCTTTCTCCCTCCCTTCCCCTCTCTCTGAAAATAAATAAATAAAATCTTTAAAAAAATAATAATTAGAAAATTTAGTTTGTAACAAAGAATTAAAAGAATTTAAGTTATTTTGCCTGGAGAAGAAAACCTGCGGGAAAAATTTAATAAATTTTTAATGTACATTATTTTGAAGATTTTGGTAACTTTATATTTACTGTTCCCACAAAAATTAGGAAAAAATAAAAATAAATTTAATAAAGGACAGCATAGGGAATATAGTCAATATTCTACTAATGGTGTCAGATGGATATGAGATTTATTGGGATATCACTTAGTAAGTTATATAATATCTAATCACTGGGGTATACATCTGAAACTAATATAATATTGTATGTCAACTGTAATTGAAAAATAAAAAATGACTTAAAAATTAAATAAAATAAATTTATTTTGAAGCTTAGTTTTAAAAAAAGTTATTGATTGATTTGAGAGAGAGAGAGAAACATCAATCTGTTGTTCCACGTGCTTGTTGTATGTGATGGGAGATTGAATCGCAATCTTGGTGTGTCAGAGACGTTCTAACCAACCCCACTACCTGGCCAGGGCTCACTCTAGCCTTTCTATTATAGGCATTTGGTATATAGCAGTAACAAAACACACAACATTTTGCCTTTGTATTGCTTACATTTTCTAAGGAAAGTTGCAGAAATTAGGTCTTTGGAGATAGACTTCTTCTCTAGTGACTTGGCATTGATACATTTCTAGAAACAGAATGATGAATTGGACCATAAATAAAAGTTGGAACTGAATTTCATCACAGGGAAATTTGGAATTTGCTTGCTGTTCAGTGAGGTCACCTGTATGTTTTAAATGTCCTGGTGTGAGAGTGAAGGAGGCCACTAGAGCTGTCCTGAGAACGGTCACGGGCAGAGGTGTGGCTGCTTTCCCAAACACTATATGCCGCTTGGTTATTATGAGCCTTTGAGATCTTTCCACTTGAAGATCCTTCTCCCCAGTTCACTTAATAATGTCAATAAACCACACCAAAACTTAGTGACTTAAAGGAAGAATTTATTATTTTCCATGATTTTCTATGTCGATCGGGCAGTAATTTTGCTTTTCATGGTTTTGGCTGCAGGATCCAGAATCATCTCATTCAGATGGCTAGTTGGTGCTACCTGCCATCAGGAATCTCTGATGGGATTGCTGGCAAAGAGTTCTCTTCCATGTAGTATCTAGACCTGACCCACTTGGGCTTTGGAGAGGTTGGCTGTCGTTCTGAGAGAGGGAGCAAGCCGAGGAGCAAGGGAAGAAACTGTAGATCTTTTAAGATTCAGCCTTAGAAGTTTCCCAGCACTACTTCCACTATGTTCTATTGGTCAGAATAAGTCAACAGAGTCAGTGTCCATTTAAGGGCAGGACAAATGGATGCTACCTCTTGATGGGAGGAATGGCGAGAAATGTGTAGCCATCCTGTGTGTGTGTGTGTGTGTGTAGTCATGTTTAATCCACCTCCATGCCTCTGAAGTTAAACTGAATCTGTCAATGGACTAGATAAGCGCCAAACAAGGGACACTTGCAGCTTGTAGCTTGCCCTTTCCCCAAAACCTAAGTCACTTCTCTTGACAGTTCTAAGCAAAGTTGTCACACAAGGATCTCTTTGAGGCTCAATATTATGGATAAATCTTAGTCTTATTTTCCTGTTTTCTTCAACATGAAGCATTATTAATCAATCCCTCTTTTATGAAATGTTCTTTTCCTTTGAGATCTATGACATCACATCCCTTGTTTTCCTCTTAGTTCTACTCAGTGTTCTTTTACATTTCCTTTTCTTCTGTTTACACTTAAATTTGGGCAGTTTCCAAGGTTCATGTCCCAGCCACTTCTCTTTTGACTATACTCTCTTTCTTATTCATCACACCCACTCCCATGCATTTACCATCTATTGGCATCTACTGGTTTATGCTCCCAGGTCTGTACCACAGTCTCATCTACATCTGTCTCCGGGGCTCTCTGTTGGAACGTGCAAGAACACATCTCTATGTGCGTGCCCATAGGCACCTTGAGTCAGTCAGCCCTTAGTTATAAGAGAGCGTAATCCTTAAGCAGACAGGGGAAAAGCTAAAGGACAGGCTCTAGGCTGAGCTTCTGGGAGTGACTACAAGAGACTCTATTGCTCCTCCTACCACCTTCCAAATCGAGATGTTGCCATTCAGGCACTAGAACCACCCTGGCTCTGCCACACCAGCAAGATGAATCCTCACTTCCTGCCTCTTTTCTCAACTTCGTTTGGTTTTGAATTAAGTCTTATGCTAATGCTCATGGCTGCTGGAAAGTAAATCACATTAAAACTCTAGGTATAGTAGAGTCTAGGGTATATACTTTTTAGATTTCCACTCTCTGTAATGCAGGAAGATGCACAAGAAGGAAGTTCGAGTAAATGTTGAGAAGCTAAAGTACAATATCTTAGCATGTCTAAACTGAGCCATCACTTTCTCTGCACGCACAGCCCACCCTCACCAGGGCTGCCCAGTTACCCAATTGAAATATGTGAATCATCTTCAGTTTCCTCAATTTCTCTTTTTCCCTCACCTTCGGTCCCAATATGCACACACATACCCTTCGTCATCAAAATCCTATTGATTTTACTCCTTATATCTTTCCAATCCATCCATTCTCTTCGTTATTTCCACCACCACTTTATTCAGCCTCACTGTTGCTGTAACAAGAGTCCTAACTAGTGTCCCAGTCCCAGTGCCGCCCTCCCTACTCATACTACAGAGCAGCAAGAGCAGGAGTTCTAGCATGAGTCTGATTAAGTCGGCCTCTCGCTTAAAAACCTTACAGACTCCTTATTTTTAGTATACGGGTGGCACTTGCACACATGGCTATTTATAATATTTTTGTCTCTCAACACTAGTGCTCCAAGACAATTCCCCCAATACATTTGCACCTTGATTTCCAGCCATACTGAATTACTTGCAGTTCTGCAAAAGCTCCAGGCTCTTTCTTGCTTCTAAGCCTTTGGACATGCTACATTTTATTTGCAACACCTCCACCATAATTCTTATTTCTCTATAATCCTTATTGTTCAGTTGCCTAATTTCTACTCATAACTTATAACCCAGCTTGGGCAATATCCCCTTTGGATAAGTTCCCAGAGGGTCACCACTACAATGAGTGACTCACTGTGGACAGATGCTTCGTTTACTGTTGTATGTCCAAAGCAAGCACAGGGACTCACACACTGCATCCCATCAGGAAGATGTGTGGTGTGTGGAGGGCAGAGGCTGTAGTTCCTAAAAATGGACACAAGAGGGCAACAAATAACTTCTAGACCAGTTTTGCGGTTAAAGGTTTTTGGTGTGTTTTTTTCTAAAATTTATTTTTAGAGAGAAAAGAAAGGAGGGAGAAAGACAGGGAGATAAACACTGATCAGTTACCTCTCATACATACACACCTGACCTTATCCTAACCGGGGCCAAACCCACAACTCGGGCCTGTGCCCAGACTGGGAGTCAGGCTGGGGACCTTTTGCTTTGGGGGACAGGAGCCACCCGGTCAGGGCTATACTTGTTTTTCCGTACATCCCATCTATTCTTCCAACTGACCGTTGATATAGTTCATGTAGCACAACTCTCATTCTATACCTGAGAGGAGGGAAGATTCCTAATGACTCGGAACTGTATTTCATTCATATTCAGGTGTCTTCTCAATGCCAGACACTTCACTAAGTATTGGTAATTTAGAAAAGATAAAACAGTTTCTACATTCAAGGAATCAAGAATTTAATGGGAAAAAGAAGCGATTCTGAATTTTCTTTATTCCCTGACATATAAAGAAACAAGTGATTTAACCCATTTTCATCAGTAGCAATGGCTCCTTAAGACAATAGAAAGGTTAGCTATTGGGCATGAGTAAGATGAAACTTAGGATCTCCTAAATGATCGACGTGTTTGAAAAGCACAGTCACCACCAACCCAGCAAATTCCTTGCCAAGTAATTCTAGAATGGCTGGAGAAGCATGCTCCTTCTTAAGCCCATTGTTTTCTTCCCTTTTATCTTAAATTGATTATTTTTTAGAGCAGTTTTATGTTCTTAGCAAAATGGAATGGAAAATTCAGAGAATTCTCATATACCCTCTGCCCCACATACCCTTCATATTCTCCTTCATTCAATGTTCAACAGCAAAGTGAACCCTCATGTAAACTCTGGGTTTTGGGTGATAATGATGTGTTACTGTATGTTCATCAGTTACAATAAATGCACCTTTCTGTACATCCTGTTGTACATTCTGCGGATTTTGACAAATTTATAATGACATGTTTCCACCATTATAATAACATATTAGTTTCACTGTCTTAAAAAATTCTCTGTGCTCTGTCCTACTCTCTAAGCCCTAACAACGACTGCCTTATAATTAGGTCTTTTCCCGGAATATATACTGTTGGAATAAGACAGTATGTATTAGACTGTTCCATGTACTGCCCTATGCCTCTGTTCCATTTGGCTGCTCCTGAGTTGTAGCCTTTCTAGTAAATGTGTAATAATAAGTAAAGCACTCTCCTGAGTTCTGTGAGCTATTCTAGCAAACTACTGAATGCAAGGAGGGGGTTTTAAGAACACCAGATTTATAGCCAGCTGGTAAGAAGTATGGGAAGCAGAGCTTGCAATTGGCATCTGGGATGGGAGCAGTCTTGTGGGATTGAGCCCTCACTTGTGGGATCTGACACTCACTCACTCCAGGTAGATAGTGTTGCGGAGCTGGTGTTTGAAAATTAATCAACGTGGGGAGAAAACCCCTACAAGTTGTTCAGTGTACTAATATGCATTTTTGACTTACAGAATTTTTAACTTAGGATAGGTTTATGGGGCTGTAACCCCCACCACAAGTTGAGGAGCATCTGTGCTTAACTATGTTTCTGAATTCTGGAGGGACAAGGTGGCAAAAAAAGTAAATGTTTCAATTCTGCTTACAAAAATAGACATGAAAAAATTCATGTAAGTCATAGAGAGCTTAAGAGGAAAGAAAAGTTTCCTTAACTTTGGAAAACAAACATTAAGGAGCTAGCAATATTTCCAAGAAAAAATTATAAAAATAATAATCATCCCCATTAGTTCATTCAATCCAATGTTATTAATTTAGGTTCTTCTTGAACACATATTTTCCATTTGTTCTAGAAATTCTTACCCAGTTTAGTGGTATGATCTTAAAGTTATCAGAAATTTGTATGCTAGAGTACTTGTCAGAGTCCTTTCCATGAATCTCTGAATTCGAAGCAAAAGCATCAGTAAAAAGTAACTGTCTGGAAGGGACAAAGAGACTGACCCAATAACAAAGGGCCATGGTTAAAGATCTGTTGAGAGCTCATTCGGTAAGGAAATGTAGTTATTTCTATGGCATCTAACAATTTCAGATAATGATTGGACAGTGAGCATTGACAAATTTCTGTAAATTTCAAACAATTTCTGGAATACCTGTATCAGTAAGGTATGCCCATACACATATAAACTAAGAAGGTTCGCCATCACATATTTGATGATACTTCCCACTTAATTTACATACCAAAGAAATCTAATTAGTTTAACATCTCTCTTGTACAAAGTGAGAGACAAATCCTTTGAGATATTCCAGGTGGATTTTGTATTATTTCTAGAACTGTGTTTCTGTCCATATAAAAATTGGATTTATAAGTCAAGTACAATTGTTTTTGATCCCTCCAAGAACTGGTTGCAACCTAAATGATGTTGAGATGCTGACTCACCCATCCAACTACACTATTTTCAATTTGCTTCCTTATATCAGGGACATTACCAACTAAGATAGATGTCAAGATTTTTATGTCCTAGATTTAGAGCTGTGTGTCTTTGTTTTTATAAATGTTTCCACAATGGCTTCAGAATGTTTTTCTTTCCCTCCGGGTACATGGTTTCAGTTTAGCTTATGTAATGGAGAAGGCTTAAAAAAACTTTCTATTAGGTTCTGAACATCGGCTTCCAATGGGGACAACTTCTGATGGAGCTACCTTAAAAACTTTTTTTCAACTATTTTGTTAGTTTTCAGGTAGTACAAACAGTAAATATTCATTGGAAATATTGAACAACCCCATTTACGCAAGAGGAGTCTCCCAGAGGGTAGAAAAGATACTGTGGTAAGAAGTTAGGCAGGCAGGAGCAGAGCAGGGCCTATGGGCCAGGCATAGAACGTCACCAGGGCAGAGAGCCTAGCAACAAGCAAATCTGGGGAAACAAAGATCTCTCCCTCAGGCGACCTTTCCTCCCCTAGCGTATGGCTGGTCATGCAGTTTAAACCCCCTCACCTTTTATATTGCTGGTTGTGCAGTTCGGATCCTCTCCCGACCTTTCAAATTGCTGGTCATGTGGCTTGGACCCTCTCCTGACCTTTCTTCCCCTGGCATATCTCCAGTCATGTGGTAGACCCCCTTGGAGGAGAGAAAAGGGGCCAAAGAGTGGCCTCATGTGACTACTTGGGTCCTTGCACCTCCACTCCCTTAAGCATTAATACCTAGGGATAACACCTAGGTCTCAGTGTATATAGCTCCAAGGACAAGAAAGAAAGCAAAACTAGACAAGCAATACATACCATGGCTGACATCAGGACCAGCTGCACTGCCTAATGACCTCTGCTCTGGGGCCAACCAATCAATGGAGACCATGACCCTGAAAGGATACACTTGGAAATTTGATGAATATTCTATTGAGATCCTCCCCTAGGACCTCTACTAGAATCCCCACCCTTAAAACCCCTTAGGATGGAGAACCCAGCGCAGCTTTCTCTCCCTAGCATGCTTGCACCTTTCTCTACCCCCTTCCTCCAGGCATGTTTTTCTCAACCCTCTTTCTTCTAAGCTCCAAGGACCCTTCTTTTGCTTCTTTAGCTTGTTTCCTAAGCCCATTTCTTCTGCAGCTTACTTCTTCTACCTCTGTGACGTTCTAAATAAACTTTCTGTTATAGTCTGAGTCTTGGCTCTGAATTCTTTCTTAGCCAGAACTTTGGTTTTGGAGTACCCATCGATTACTGATTCTTTCTCTCTCAGGGACAGCTATTGCCTTCTTATTTTTCTTGTTTCGTGTCCTGAGAACTCGGCTTGGCTTTCTGCATGCTTGGGGAATGCAAGTTATTAATTCTTGTGTGTACAGGCCACTCAGCTGTCAGGTTGGTTGTCCCCAAAATATGACCAGACAGAAATTTGGGAGGAAGAAACTTTCCTCTCTCATTCCAGAGTTCTTTTAGCTAACCTAATAATTAAATCTTCATGAGACAAATTAACAGGAATATAACCGTCTATGGCCATACAACCCTGAATGCACCCAATCTCGTCTGACCTCAGAAGCTAAGCAGGGTCAGGCCTGGTTAGTACTTGCATAGGAATATAACCAAATTTAATTACATACGTATGTATGGAAACCCCACAGAGAGCGTCACCCCCCTCCCCCATACATGAGACGTTTGGGGACAGAAAGTTAAAATGAGGTATATCTGAATACAGGCTGAGGTGCGATGCCTTGGGGCTTCAGAGAGGAGGAAGGTCATTGCAGAAAGAGCAGATGTTCATTATCCCTGCCCTATAGGTGTCAAAAAGGTTATCTCTGATCATCTCTTATGTATAAGGCTTCTCATTTACATTTTTTAGGTACTTGGGGGCAGGTGGGGGGTGGAGGACAGAAGTTTCTCTTCAGCCAACACACCACTGAGGCACATCTTGTAACTTGTTATGAACACGTACAGGAGGGGCAACATGCAATTTTACCTTCCTCTACAAGGCACCACAGCTAAAGATCTGAGAGAGGTGACTTTGGTAAGAATTCTCACCCTTTGCTGGCTTCTGCCGATTTTCTCAGGGTCCCATCTGCAGAATCTGGAGAAAATGGGGTGACCCAGTGGATCTCATTCTGGTCACAGAACTGTAGAGAAGAAAAAATAATGTCCCCTTTACTTTTCATAGTGAGTGCTTAACCGAGACCCCATTTTCTTTAGGGCACCTCAAAAATGGATCCAGGTTAAAAGTTTCCCTTTGTGGCAACTGTAATTCAAGATTATCTTTTGTAAAGTTAACCTACTTGTTCAGCCTTAAAACAAAATTTTATTCAGCTGAGGCCTCACACTGGACCCAATCCAGTTGAAGTCAGACTCAGTCTGCCCCCAGCCTCGTTGGGTTTCTAAGTTGGATGCTGTTCAATGCTGGCTGGTTTCTGGACCCAGTCTTGAAAAAAATGCTCAAATAAAGTCGGACAGCTTGTAACATAAAAGCTAGGGAGCTAGGATCTGAGAGGGACTTACCCACAACTGCCAAACAACAAGAAAGCAGGGAGCTCAATGGACTCAGTGGGTGCCTACACCTGCTTGCTCATTGCTCCTGGGGGTCATTGGGGATCTCCTTTCCTTACCTTTTCTGATACCAGAACTGTTAAAAGATAAACTGAGGCACGTTAACATTTTTAAGAGTATATTTGAACAAAAATAGATTTGAATTGAGCAAACTGGTAGTGGTTAGGAGCATTCCAACACACAGGAGCTCTGAGAGGCTTTTCACAGAAAAAAGGTGAAAGCAAGAAACTTATTGATTGACGATGGCTTAAGTCAGGTTGGCTGTGACTGGTTGTCCTTAGCTTTTGATTTCCTAACCTTAAGGCATTTATAGGCTTAGATTTTGACTTGCTACGTAAGCTGCCGTAGCATTAGAGCCACCTCAGTCCAAGGCTCCGTGTTTAATTAATTTAACATTTTTTAACATACAGATTTAGGGGAGGTTTCATGGAGGAATTGTGAGGAAGTTAGTGGTCCTCATGTTACCAGACGGGGGCCAGGCCCAAAGCATGTTTGCCTCAGGCCGGCCTGTAGTGTGTATGTTCTTGACTTAGTGTAGGAAAGATTTCACAGTACTGGTCCTGGTGATTTTGAGAGTACGGTTATTAAAGCTGCAGACAGGGAAACAAAGGAAGGATTTAGGGTAGAAGAAGCAAGAGGAGAGAGCCTAGGTGGTGCTCTGCTTTGGCTCTCTAGAAACGCTATAGGAAAGAAGTGAGCCAAGGCAGGGCTGCTTTTAGCTTACTGCATAGTCAGAGAAAAGGGGACCTTGGAGGCAGATTTAGCCGGCAAGCCCAGGACAAGCTGCTGTGCTGCCCACTGCTCCCTTGTTGCAAGTCTTGGTGGGGACCCTTAGAGTTTAGGAGAAAAAGGAAGTAAAAAGTTCATGCCAAAGAAGGGACATGGGCATGCTCCTGAGAGACCCCACGCTGGGTCTTTGTTTTGAGGGTATTTACCTTTCTTCTGTGGGCAAGACTTTTAGGAGAGGGTTTCAGTAGAATATTTGTCAGCTTTTCAAGTGTATTTTAAATATGCTGATGTATCAAAATAAGTGTATAGGAAAGTTTGGGATTATTCTCTGGTCAGCTTTACTGCTTTATGTTTATCCTGGGTCTGTCTGGCTCTAATCAGGTTTTTGTTATTTGTTTTCTTGACTTCATCTGTCCTTGGGTTTGTTTGGCACAAATGCATTAATTAGGTCTCTGGTCTCTATCTCCCTGATGAGGGTGCTTTAAGCTATGTGTTCTCTGGTTAAGGAGAAGAGGTATTAAATCATTTGCTCTCAAGTGTCCTTGGGTAAGAAAGATAAGGTCTTGAGATTCACTAGCTGGTGGCTGTAAGTCGTTCAAATTGTTTGGCCTTGTTTAATTATCTTGTCTGTTTCTCCATTCCACTTGCCCAGGAATTTTCCTAGCTTCTTACTATACTGCCTCAATCAAAACCATCCAATGTTGTCAGATGAAGATTCTTGAGCTCCTTCTTTGGGGGTTTCAATTTGGTATGTCTGTGGTGGAATTAAGAATCTCTACTTTGCAACCACCTCCAAATGGTTTTACTAAATGTGGGCTTTCTTATTTTATACCAGTATCTCTCAAACTTAATCTTATATCAGAATCCCCTGAGGACATGATTGCCAGATAAAATACAGAATGGCCAAATAACTTTCAATTTTAGGTAAATGACAGATAATTTTTTAGTATAGGTATATTTCAAATACTGCAATATTTGAGACAAATCATCTGTCGTTCTAACTGAAAGTCAGATGTATTATTTCTCCAAGCATCATAAAATACAAATTGGTAGTTTAAATCTTCCTTGTGGTAAAAAAATAAAAACAAAGAAACAAAAAAACCTTTTTTTGTGGCAGGTATTTGAGATTGTTGTCTATTTTATCTTTTTAGGAAATTTCAAAGTATGCAATCTATCAGAAGAATATTCTCTTTATCACTGATTCTCCTATTAACCCTCTCTAAGGTTCTGTCCTGAATACATCCAGGGTCACTTCAGTAACTTATTGGGTAACAAAAGCTCAAGAAACTGTTTTAACTGACTTTTCATACTTTAGTTTCTTTGTTTCTCCTTTTACTTTAACTCCAAACTGCTTTATGTTCTCTCTCCTCTCTGTTCTCCACTGTTTCCAACTGAAGTGTGTTTCTCTGCTTTTGATCAATTTGTCTTATTTGAAATTTTTAGCAGGGTTTTCTCTCTTCCCCTTTCTTCTCTTTTTTCCTTCTCTTCCTTTTTCCTTCACCCCTGCCTTCTCCCCAAGCCTTACATGTCAAAATTACAATCTGTAGAATCAGGTTAGGATACTTGGGAACAGCCTACTAAAGAATCTCCTTGTGTTCCAGAAGGAGATTCTGTTCTGACAGTCCTTTGGCTAGAGCAAGTTCCCAGTCGGGGTGGGGGGGTGGAGGTGGAGGGGAGTCGGGGGGGGCGTTTGGGGGGGAAGAGCTTCAAAAACAATTGCTTTGCTTGAGGATCTCTTGCGAGGGTGATGGATGGCGCTGCAGTTGCTTGAAGAACTGCAGGAAAAGGAGGGGAGTCAGTGCCAGGCAGCATGAGGGGTGGAGGTCGCTGGGAGAAAGAGCCAGTCAGGAAGAGTTTATGAAATGGGTGGAGAGTACATTCTGTGTACACTGCTTGCAAGATCATTCTGCAGATTTTGTCTTTGTGAGCTGGCTGCAGGGGCCCTGTGCATGCAGAATGTACGCAAATGTGTGTGCTGCTGATTTCAGAGTGTAGGTCTGTGTGAACCGCTGACTGCAAGAAACGGGAATGTATTGTTGAAAGGATTTTGCAGTCAGAGTTCTTGTTTGTGGTTGCGTGGTATGTGCGACTGACTTTTTGCCAAATGCACTGTTCCGATTCCAGCTCTAAAAGTTTAGTGGAGGTCTGGCTGCCTAAGTCAAGACACAACAAAGTCAGGGAAAAAAAAAGAGAAGTTGTTGCAGCAAAAGAAAGGAAAAGGAGACTTGGGCGGGGGGGTATGAGAAAACAGAAGATAACATAAATTCCTTCCTTAAAAAAGGAACAAATTTGAGAGAAGGAACAAAAAAAAACCCAAACCTTGTTCCAGAGATAGGCACTATATGACCTAATTCTTCCTGATATCTTGAGATAAGATAGTTCTTAGCTTTTTCTCTTATTTCCTTATAGACATGGTTTATCTTGATACATATATTACAAGTATATTTTGGTTACATCAGAGATATTTAAAAACTTAACGATTGTCTAGAAAGGAGCATTAATAGTACTTATATGAGAAAAAAAGCTTTCGTTGTTGCTATTGTTAGACAGGAGAGCTATTGGACGTAGTGGCAAGACATTCAGTTTTGATCAGAGATCAACTGAACAGAATTTCAGAATTCTTTTTTGGCAATTGAAATAATATGCGAAGTGCCTGGCATATTTCAAAAGCAGGGGCATTGAAATACACTCTATCTTCATCCACACTCCAAGGATGATTATTGTTATTAGTATGATTATTAACAAAATTTAACAGGGACCATCTATATCTGGAACCAAAATTTAACTTAGTGGGACTTCTGGTCAATATGTCAGTGTAGGTAAATGAGGAACTTGCCTCTTCCCACAACCACATCAAAATTAATTACAACTAAACTACAGAGCAACCATTAATTCAGAACTGCCTGAAACCTGACTGAATAGAAGTCCTACAACTAGGGAATTAAAGAAGCCACATGGAGCCCTGGCTGGTGTAGCTCAGTGGATTGAGCGCTGGCTGCAAACCTAAAAGACTGTGGTTCGATTCCTAGTCAGGGCACATGCCTGGGTTGCAGGTCAGGTTCCCAGTGGGGGCCACGTGAGAGGCAACCACACATTGATGTTTCTCTCCCTCCCTTCTCTTCTATCTAAAAATAAAATAAAAAATAAAGAAGTCACATGGAGACTGGTAGGAGGGACAGCAACGTAGAATGGGCTGGTCCCATACCCACATATGATGGATAAAAATTAGGAAGGATATTTTGGCTGCAGAGCTGCAGAGGTATACCCTAAGGAGCGAGGGGTCCCAGCCCCACACCAGGTCCCCCTTCCCAGGGTTTCAGTACCAGAAAGAGAAGCCTCATAACTTCTGGCTGTAAAAACCAGCATGGATTGAGGCTGAGGGAGACAGAAAGCTGTTGAAGTCCCAAGCAGTTCCTCTTAAAGGGCCCATGAGCAGACGTACTTAGACTTACTCTCTCTGAGCTCTTGCACTGGGGCAGCAGCTTGACAGGCATCAGAGACATATGGCGAGGAACTGAATTGTCTGATATTAGGGTAAGAGCTGAAGGGGCAACTTTCTTCTAGACAGAAAAGCTGGTAGAGGCCATTGGTCCTTTTCTGAGCCCTTCTCCCCCACAGAGCCTGCAGATGGGCACCATATCTGAGACTCCATCAACCTGACTTACACTGTTTGGCCCACCCTGGTGATTCCCTGAGGCTCCACTTTACCTAACTTGTAGGCTGGTTTTGACTCATGCTTTTGATTTTCCTAAAACTGGCTTCAGCATGACCTCAGTGTGCCCCGTACCTCTTGCTAAGTGACACCAGGCCTGGTACTAACAGCAGTCAGCCTTGGTTTGCAGCTTGGCCTTGCCTAGGCACCTCCAAGCCCAGTACAAGTAGCAGTCATCTGCAGATCACTTTGTAGCTCATGCTGGGTGGCCCTGGACAGAACACAGGTGGTGACTGGCCTTGGCCTACACCTTCCAAGAGGCCCCAGAGTCAGCAAACCTAGTTGACCGCTTCAGATGACATTGAAGCACTACCACCCAACCACCTCCACAAGTGACACAATCAAAGGGTGGACTTAGTTGGCAGCAGAGACTCCCTGAAGCAAGTCCTGCTCTGTGGGGTGGGTCCCTGCACAGCTGGTCCTCCACAGTTGTCAGAGGTGAGTGGCTGTAGCCAGGCCCTGAAGCTGATCAGCCTGGGGGTAAATCCCTCCTAGTGCTGTGCCAACAGCAATGAAAATTCAACCACAAATGGAAGGTGTACATAACCCACTCAGAGTACACCTTGAATGCCCAGCTTGTGTGATTGGGGAAGCTGTGCCACTGGACCCTACAAAACACCTATTACATTAGGCCACTCTACCAAGCCTGAGATACATGGCAGCTCTACCTAATACATAGGGAAAAACACAAGGAGGCTGCCAAAATGAGGAGACAAAGGACCATGTTCCAAATGAAAGAACAGAACAAAACTCTAGAAAAAGGACTAAACAAAATGGAGACAATCTACTAGGTGCGGAGTTCAAAATACTAGTTATAAGTTTGCTCAATGAAATTAGTGAGAACTTCAATAGCATAAAAAAAGAAGAGCAGTCAGAAATGAAGCACACAATAACTGAAATGAAGAATAATTTACAAGGAATCAACAGTAGAGTATATGAAGCTGAAAATCGAATCAGTGATTTGGAATATAAAGCAGCAAAAAAAACACTCAATCAGAACAGCAAAAAGAAAAAGAATCCAAAAAAAAGAACAGGGGATAGTGTAAGGAGCCTCTGGTACAACTTCAAGTGTACCAACACCTGCATCATGGTGCTGCCAAAAGAAGAAGAGAGAAAGCAAGAAATTGAAAACCTATTTGGAAAAAAAAAAAAAAAAGACAAGATCCCTAACTTGGTGAAGGAAATAACATACAAGTCCAGGAGATGCAGAGAGTCCAAAACAAGATGAACCCGATGAGGCCCACACCAAAATACATTATAATTAAAATGCCAAAGACTAAAGATAAAGAAAGAATCTTAAAAGCAGTGAGAGAACGGCAGTTAGTTACCTACAAGGGAGTTCCCATAAGACTATCAGCTAATTTCAGAACAGAAGATTTATAGGCCAAAAAAGATTGGCAAGAAATATTTAAAGTAATGAAAAGCAAAAACCTACAGCCAAGATTTCTCTACCCAGCAAAGCTATCATTTAGAACTGAAGAAAAGATAAAGAGCTTCCCAGATAAGAAAAACCTAAAGGAGTTCATCACAACCAAACCAATATTTTATAAAATGTTAAAGGGTCTTCTTTAAGAAGAAGGAAAAAAGAAAGATTAAAAACGCGAACAATAAAATAGTAGTAAATACATATCTATCAACAATTAAATCTAAAAGACAAAGTAAATTAACAAGCAGACTACAAAAAGACTCATAGATACAGAGAACATTTTGATGGTTGCCAGATGGGAGGGGGGTTTGAGAGATGGGTGAAAAAGATGAAGGGATTAAGAAGTACAAATTGATTGTTATAGAATAGTCATGGAGATGTAAAGGACAGCGTAGGAATATGGTTAATAATATTTTAACTATGTAGGGTGTCACATGAGTGGGAGATTTATTGGGATGATCACTTAGTAAGTCTTGTGATGTCTACTCACTGGGGTGTGCACCTGAAACTAATATAATAATGCATGTCAACTATAATTGAAAAATAAAAAATGATTTAAAAGAAAAAAGAAAAAAAGGAGAGGCAGTATGCTAGAAAGAGTAGCAGTATTTCTATTCCAAATTCTACTGCCAGCAAGCTTTCCATTCGAAGGCCGTACGGCTCTGTAGAACCTCGCCTCACCCAGCTTCAGAATTCCAGTTATCCTCTGCTACTACCTTGAGTACTTGATGTCTTCGTTAGGATGAGTCCCTCAGTCTGCTGGCTGTTATTGGCAGTTCAAACACAGTTTGTTGTAGATCTTAGAATACATGTTATATTTAATACAAGAAAATCTGCATGAGTAGTATGTTCATACTGACATATATTCATTTGGTACTTTTCAGTTTATTAAGCACCTTAGTCTCATTTTGATCCTAATTTGGGGTACCTCAGGGCATAAGGCAAGGCAGTATTTTTAAGCACTGTTTTTTTTAATTGTGTTGTTTCTGTGACCATTTATCACCACACTGTTGCCCATGGCCAAAGCATTGTCTTTAAGCAGAGAAGAAAGTGAGGCTCAGAGGGATAGAGGTCCCTCAATAAAGGTGAAATCACATCTGGAATGCAGATCTCCTGATTCCAGGGCTCTCCTCTTTGCCCCACACCAACTTTGTAGAGCTAGATGAATATTTTGTAAACTGCCTGGGAAGAGCTGTCTCTGAATTTACCTCCTTGCGCTACTCCCTCATTCTTTAGAAAGTGAACATCCTGCCTCCTTCCAGCTGCAAGTTGAAAAGGATAATGAATCTGTGAGAGGGGCTGACACTATTAGTGCCATGGATGTACCCTGGTTGCCTAAATATTGAAACATGAAAGGATTTGGACTTTGACAAATGTAATATTGTCAACAGCTCTCTTGGGAAATGATACCAATCACTGCTTCCTTAAAGTAAACCCAGTGTGACAGGCACGGAGCTAAATCTCTTTAATCCCTGTGTGATTAAAACGGAATTTTAAAGCTAAAAAGAGACAGAAAGAGAAAGAGAGAGATTTAACTTAGTCATGGGAACTTCTTCTAGAGATAGATAGATAAACACAGAGGCAGCATAACTTTGACCTTGGTTGTGGGCTGGGAAGGGAAGTCTTAGTTGGGAGCATCCCAGTTTTGCCTTGTTGCCACAACATTACATATTTTTGATATTTCAAATTGCAACCCTTAAAATGCCTTTCTCGACTCTTTGCTCACTTCAGTTTTTTGAAATCTAAGTATTGGAAATTACTAGAATTATGTTTCCAATACTACTTTTTCTCTATTCATGAATGTCTTTTGTTTTATTTAGCCATGCTTTCCTCCTTTTCTTTCTTCTGATTTTTAAAAAAAATTTTATTGGAGTGACACTGTTTAATAAAATTATAGGTTTCAGGTATAAAATTCTATAATACATCATCTGTAAATGTATTGTGTGTTCACCATCCCAAGTGTTTTCTTTCTTTTTTAAAAAAATTTTATTGATTTTAGAGACAGGAAGGACGAGAGAAAGAGAGAGATACGTATTGGTTGTTCCACCTATTTCTGCATTCATTGGTTGATTCCCGTCTGTACCCTGACCTGAGCAGGATCAAACCCGCAACCTTGGCATGTCGGGAGCACTCTCTAACCAACAGAGCTACCTGGCCAGGGCTAAGTTCTTTCTCCCGTTTGTTTGTTTGTTTGTTTGTTTGTTTTGGTGGTCTGCCTTCCTTGTTTGTTATTTCTTCTCTGCCACATTTCCCTGAATTTGATTAAATTCTCTTTCACTTCTTTCTTCACAAGTCTCTCCATTGTCAAAATAATTCTTTTTCAGTCTTGTTTTTCTCCTCATTCCTTTCTAGGGTGTCTTTGTCTTCAGCAGAGGGGGTCTCATGGTGTTACAGAGGTACGGAAGGAAGCCTGAAAGAAAGGAGGCCAGGAATGGGGAGGAGAAAGTGGTGCTTCAGCTGTTTCTGTAATCAATAAAAGGCTGAGTTAAGTCCGCCTCTATAAATTCCTCCTCTTTTTTTCTCTCTGGTTCCCCACCTTAAATTCCATTTCCCCTGCCTCCCGCCCCATTTCTCAATGACATCACTCTGTACCAGCTGTGACTGCCAGGGGACACTGACCTACTTTTGCCCTCTCTATTAGGTGCCCAACCTTGTTTTCTCTGCTAAACCCTTTTTGTCCAGCATGCCAGTGAACCCCTTTTTAAACCTCAATACCTTTCACAGTCTCCCACAAGGTAGTAGCTGTGTTGCTAGTATCCGAAGTGTGCGAAAAAGCAAAATGACAAAAAACAAGTTCGTATGACTTTAGCAAATTCATTTATGGTTTAACTGGATCTGTTCTTTGTTAATCAAAATGGAATTTGCATATATTTGAATAACACATATATTAGTAATATATATTTTTTAATCTTTATAGGCATGCTTGGTTAATGAGCTCTTAGATCCTTTGTGACAAATTCTAACATGTATGTACTATTATTTTTCAAATGTTTATATATGATACTGGAGACATAAGTGAAAACAGTAGGCATTGATATTAAGCAAAACACACTAAGAAGTGGGGGGGAAACTGCAAATAAGATCAATTTTACAGTCTTTAGTGGGATTGTAAGAAGTGGATAAGAACATGTACTTTGATGCTTGGATTCAAATCATGGTTTTGCATTTGCTACTTGAGTTTGGACAAGTTACTCAGTCTCTCTGTGCCTCAGTTTGTTCATTTGTAAATAGAAGACACTCAAACCCTGTAGGGTTATTAGGAGTATTAAACTACTTAATATATGTAAAAGCTCTGAGAACATTTCATGTTCTAAGACATACTAGCTTTATTATAAGACTGGGGACAGATACATAACTATATATCTTTCAAATATTTCTGTGGCAATTTCTTCCTTCTACCATTGATTTACTAAGCATGCCAGTATACAGATCCCCCATCTTGGTCTAAGTTGTCCAGTAAAGTTCTAGGAAACAACCGAGATGGATTGAAACAAATATATTAGAGATTTGCCCAGTAATTCTATTGTGTCACTCAACATAGATTTACTTTTTCATTTTTTTCTTTCTTTCTCTTTACTGTCTCCTTTGGTTTTATATCATGCTGTTAGGATGAAATCTAAACTGAAAGGCACCATACCAAGGGAGAGAAGAAAAACCAAGTGATTCAGGTGGAGCTGATAGAAGAAAGATTAAATAGGAAAAGCAAGGAAGATTAAAAAATAATTCTAGCTCAATGACCAATATGGGTTTGAAAACCCACAGACCAAAAATGATTTGATAGCAAAATAAAATAGGAGGGAATATAAGAATTGGACAGAATAGATGTAAGTTGCATGGGGGTTTTTTTGCACTGAAGATACCTAATTGAACATGGACTAATGAACAGGGCTCCCTAGTTTAACTTCTTAACATGCAAAAGACAGCAAAGAGAACCAGGATGATCATAGTGGTGAGAGTCATTAGGATGCGTCCAGAATTCTTTCATTCATTCAGTCTGTAAATGCTATTAATCATTCAGGGTGTTACGGTGACATAGCTGTGTGACAGATCCGCAAAGCTCTTGTATGGTTTAAATATCACGTCTGTAGTTGAAATGTCTACCAATACAGTCATATTTCCCTGCACTGAGTAGGGTGGTTTTTCCCCCTTATTAGTTGATAATTCCTCTGATCTTTAGAGAGAACACACTGCCTTTCCACATTTACTTATTCCATTCTCTCTTCTTCGGGTCTCCCCAGATCGATATATTTTTAAAGTATTACAGTGGACCAGGAATCAGGAGACATGGAAATCACTACCAATGATTTTATCTCATAGCCCCAATTTTCTCTTCTGTTAGAAGGGACTAACAATATTTGCTCAACCTTACGAGGTTGCTTAAGGCTAAAATGAGTTTGTAAATTATGAATGCTTTAAATCAAGAATATTTTACAAATGGTTGTTTCATTAAGACACTATTCTTTTTTTTTTTTCCCAAAGATTTTATTTAGAGAGAGGGGAGGGAGGGAGAGAGGGAGAGAAACATCATTGTGTGGTTGCCTCTAATGCACCCACTACTGGAGACCTGGCCTGCAACCCAGGCATGTGCCCTGACTGGGAATCAAACCAGCAACCCTTTGGTTTGTAGGCTGGTGCTCAATCCACTGAGCCATACCAGCCAGGGCTAAGACGCTATTCTTTACAGGATAGGGAATATAGTCAATAATATTATAATAACTATGTATGGTCCTAGGTGGGTACTAGACTTATTGGTGAATCACTTTGTACATTATGTAAATGTCTAACCACGGTGCTGTATACCTGAAACTAATATAATATTGAATGTCCACTATAATTGAAGAATCAAACAATTTAAAAAGACACCTTAAACTTTCATGCATTAAGAATTACTTGGGCCCTGGCTGGTGTAGCTCAGTGGATTGAGCGCGGGCTAGGAACCAAAGGTTCCCAGTTCGATTCCCAGTCAGGGCACATCCTGGGTTGCGGGCCAGGTCCCCAGTGAGGGCCATGTGAGAGGCAACAACCATACATTGCTGTTTCTCTCCCTCTGTTTCTCCCTCCCTTCCCCTCTCTCTAAAAATAAATAAATAAAATCTTTAAAAAAAGAATTACTTGGGCCCTGGCTGGTGTAGCTCAGTGGATTTAGCATGGGTCTGCAAACCAAAGGGTTGCTGGTTCCATTCCCAGTCAGGGCCCATGCCTGGGTTGTGGGCCATGTCCCCACTTGGGGGCATGTGAGGGGCAACCACACATTGATGTTTCTCTCCCTCTCTTTCTCCTTCCCTTCACCTCTCTCTAAAAAATATATTACATTTTAAAAAATCCATAAAATAAAAGACATTAAAAAAAATCACTTGGTATGTGTATTAAAAATGCAGACTTACGGCTGATTCCATAGGCTTTTGAGTTTGACTCAAAAAGCAAATACACAGGCTGATTCAGAAGATCAGGGAGGGTCAAGAAATCTGTGATTTTCAAGTAGCATCTCAGGTTATTTCTTTGTAGTAGGGAAAAAGAAATATTACTAACAACTAAGTACAATTAAAGAAGGGGGAGGAAAACCTACATCACTCCTCTTTCTTATTCCTTTTTTTCTTTTACATCCTTTCCTTCTCTTACTCAGCCAATACACAGTCTTTCCTTCTGTTCTCCACTTCATCCTCCTTTGTGTCTGGCATGGGCATTTTCTTAGTACAGTTAAAGAGGCGCTCAGTTTAATGTGCAGAAATGGAGTGGAGAAAAAGGAGGGGGGGTGTGGGTGGAGAAAGGCTAGATCAGTGTTTAGCTATTCTGTGGACTGTTGTTGTCGGGCTGGTTCTAGCCGGCTGGCTCCGGGAGAGGAAGCAGTGGGGTGAACTAGATCTACTGCAGCTGCCCAAACTGTCTCTTATTAGCTAGTGTAGGATCTGATGTAAGACACCCACTACATTTTCTCCAGCCACATGATTTTTACAGTAATCACAAACGAACACTATTTTAGGTACTGATAACAATCCTGGATTCATTCTTGTTTACAATTCTTCTCTTTACTACTTTTAGTTTTGATCAATTCCCAGCTTGTTTTCTTGTCTTTAAATCTAGGAGAAAAAGATTTGCACCAGATGGTGTCTACGGGGTACTTAGAAATTTTTGCTTGACATGCAATCTAGATAATAGTAAGTTATGCTTTTCTGGCTGATGTGGATATACACCAATGCAGCACAAGGAGAATCGGAGACATGGGGTTGGTTGAACCTGGGCAATTTATTAGCAGAGATTTTGTTTTCATCAAACCTTCACTTTTCCCCTCGTATCTTCATATTGTCTACCAATAAATTTTAAAAATGCTTGTTGCTGCAAATCTAGCTATCACAGTCTAACGAGGTAATCTGATTGGTTAAGTGAAATGTCTAGATCACAGTACGTTTCAATACAGTCATATATAGTTAATTCTAATATCTCTTACCTAAACCTTAGTTTTCATTAGAATTCTTTGGAGTGCTTTAAAAAATATTGGTGCCTGGATACCAATTCTGGATATTCTGATTCAATCAGTTTTGAAAGCTCTCCTTTGATTCTGATGTGTCTAGGCATAAGAGCAAAAATCTGAAAGTGTTCTGGTTTAGGCAAAGAACTAAAGTTTCATCTCAGATACTATTCACCAGAGGATTGGTCTCACATGCATAGGGACATGTAGTTAAGTATTTATAACTCTTTGTAAATTTTACCACACATATCTAAACATTGATGTTTGACTATTTTAGTATAAAGTCTTATAATAGTCAATATTTACTGAGCACTTACTATGTAGTGAATTATATGTGAGTTACCTCATTAATCCTTATAACTTAATGAAATACTTATTCTCCATTTTGTTGATGAGAACACTGAGGCTTATAGAGGTCAAGCAACAATCCCAAGCTACTAGAAATAAAGCTGTGGTTTCGAATCAGATTCATCTGACTCCAGAGATGCTAGGTTCCTTATGTCTTCTCAAGGTATTCAACTGATCCCAAAGCCTCCTGAAAATTTTTAATTTACTGGGTAAAAATGAGTGGTGCATGATTAAAACAAGACAAGCTCCTTAAAATATTTTTGAGTATACATTGCTATCCAAAGGAGATGTGCGCCCATTCCTGTTTAAACATATGAACGCACAAAGATTATGATTAAATCTAAGAAGCTGTACCTTTTGATCCTTGCTTTCCCATTATGGAAGTGCTAAAAAAAATTTCTGCTTCCTCATTACTTCATATAAAAATATAAAGCATAAATTTGATCATTATTCATGTACTATATCATCTGTTCAAGCTATATCATTGGCTTTGTTTCTTAAAAGATAACTTTTTTTCCTGAAAACAATGTTGTTTATGCATTGTGATTTTTTTAGACTGTGTCTGGCACATAGTGCTGAAACATTGAATGGAATGATAGCATTTTTCAAAAGACAAATGACCAGTGAGTTAATAGTTTAACATTTTCGTTCCACAGTTTCACCAATATAACCTGCTTTTTCTGATGCATGGTTACCATGAATTGGGCTCCAATTCATGTAAGTGAGTGGAATTGAAGGTTAGGTTAGCAGTATTATTGATCCTCTGCTGGGTGGGGTCATATAGTCTTCCCCTGTGTCAATTTCCCTATGTATCTTTTGTCAGATGATCATCCTATCTCTGTGAGCAAGCTTCCTTTGATCATAAAATGCTTATCTGTTTGTCTTTAGTCTGGATACATTGTACTTTATGTTCCAGGAGAATATCAGAATGGAAGTAAATAGCAACATTTTAGTTGTCTATACTTTTCCCCCTTTCCTCTGAAGATAGTATATCCCATACTACCTTTATTTGTTCCTCTAAATGTGTCCTTTGTGAAAATAATTCACTATTTTAGGTGACTCATAGTGACTTAACATAACAGCGGTGAACACATACTAGTACTTGCTCTGTGCCAGGTGTGAAGTCTTATATACCCTAACTCGTTCGCCCCTTATAACTACTCAATGAAGTAGGTAACCATTTTTATAGTTTTTATAAAATATTTCTATAATTAACTTTTATAGCCGAGAAGATTAAGATACAGAGAAATTACTTCAGAAGATCACATAGGTTATGTGAAACTTGACATCCGATCCAGTCCAGAAGTTTTACTCCAGGTTCCCTGAAGGAAATCAGGCGAAAAAGCAGACCCAAAAGACTGGGACAGGAGCGCTGCGAAGAATTTATTGGCTAAGAAGACTGAGAAGGGAGATGTGGCCTGCAAGAAGGCAAACTGGTTAGGGCATTATTTTATCGTATCTGGGATCTCTGGCAGTAATAAATGACAGCTTATTTGGAAATGAATTTTCCATATGAAGTAGCACGGTCCACTGTTGCCTTTAGTTTTCTTCTTTGTGATCTAGAAAAATTTGTTAACGGGGTAGTATTGTAGTTGAACATATTCATATTCTTTGCCTCCTTTTATTTTTATATGGTTTGAGAATTATAAAATGCTCTTAAATACATAATCTCATTTTGATTCTCACAGCAACCTTGGAATATACTCATATCTTGTCAGGCTCTGAGGAAGTCAAGTAACTGATTTGCCCAAGGCTTCTCCTGGTTTCTAAGCTGGCTGTACCACACTACCCTTCCTTTATCTTTAAAACGTGTATCTTGAACGCTCCGAGAATATATAATGTAGTTTAAAAATTTGCCTCACGATAGACCGAGGCATTGTTTTTACTCGGTACACGGAAAAGGACCTTAGGGATATTAATGATCTTTGTCACCAAATCTTCGCCTCCCCGATTCCAGGCGGAGGCCGTCAGAACGGTGCGCGGGAGGCAGAAACGTGGACACTGCGTCCAAGAGGCTTGGTGAGCTCGCATCAGGGCTCAAACTGCGGATTGTCGCGGTCAGAGAAGGGACTGTGAAGGCCGGGAGAGGGTACAACGGAAAGGATTAATCTCGCGGTTTCGGGTCGGAACGAACCTCGCTCCCTCAGCTCCCTCAGCCGTTTCCCTGCCTTCGTGAGGACGGTTTGGGGCGGGTGAGGAAAGCGCGTCCTCGACACGCTCTCGCGCTCCCGTTTCCCTCTCAGCGCGCGCTCCTTCGCATCGCCAGTCTGCAATCCGAGAGGCCGGAGATGGCCGCCGGTGGGGGCCGGGAGCCTGGAGGGCTGGTCTCAGCACAGGTGTGAGACCCGCGGGCCGCCTGCAGTCCGCCCAGCCGGCCCCTCGGCCTGCCGGCCGCCGCCCCCTGCCCGGCGCAGCGGCGTCTGGAGGGCGGAGCCGGGCGCGCGCGGGCCTCTGCACGCGGCTCCCAGGTCTGGGGCAGCGCGGGGCAGCCTTCGCCGCGTCGTGCGCGCGGTGTGAGCGGGGACGCGCGCGCGGGGACGCCGGGCGAGTGAGGGAGCGAGGAGTGGCTGGGTGTGAGTGTGTGAGTGGATGTGGGAACGAGTGTGTGTGGGAACGAGTGTGTGTGTGAGTTGGGGTGAGGGCGACCCAGAGCGTCTGCGAGGCAGTGAGAAAGTGGGCGAGTGTGCGAGGGCCCTGGCCTGGCTGCGGGAGCCGCGGTGGCGGAGAAAAGAGGCGGCTCCCGGCATCCCGACCCCATCCCCCTTCTCCTCGGACCTTCAGCCCGCCCGGCAGCCCGCGCTTCGCTCGGAGGCCCCAAGCCGGCTCCCTCGCCGAGATCGGGGGGAGTAGCCGCCCGAGCCAGGTGAGCGGTCGCAGCGCTTCCCTCCCCTGGTGCTCGGGATTTGGCGGAGGCGCGCCCCCCACCCCCTGCCCCCCAACCCCGGCGTCCTTCCCTCAGAGGGCAAGTTGTGCCGAAAGGACTCGGCGACGAGCGGGGGCCGGGGGGCTCGGCCCAGGGAGGGAACCGGGCTGGGCGGCCCTCCCCGGGCGCCGGGTTGCTGAAGGCCGGGGTCGCTCCCAGCCGGAGGCGGTGGGGAGGGGGCAGAACCTGGGCTTCGGTGTGCTGGGAGGGGGTCCGCGGTGCGGTGCGCGTGGGACTGGGACGACCGCGTTGGGGAGGCGGCGACCTCGGGCGTGAAGTGTGGTTTCCCTGTCGCGAGGGGGTGTGGTAACTCTGGGAATGCGCTGTGTTAACCTGTCTCCCCGTGTGGTTGGTGATCTCTGCTGCCCCTGCTCCCACGGACAAATTCCTGCGGTGTGACCGAAGGAGGAGGATGTGGTGTTCCTCCTGCAACCCTGGTGTTTTTAATTCCATGTTTTCTTCCTTACGTGTAAATTTTAGAGAGTGTGACAGCCATTCCTCTTTTCCTTTGATGGCCCTCTGAATAAGAATGGGGTCAAAATAATTGCTTGTTGTTGTTGATTTTTTTAAAAAAGCATTTGACCATTATGCAGTCCTTATCTCCCCTTGCTCCCCCTTTAAAAATCTAAACTCGTTAGGGGATAGTTTCAGATTTACATTCCTTTGCCTGACAGCAGATTTGTAATCCCAGCATTTTATCCCACTTGTGTTTATGAATAGGGATGGGGCATTAATCATATTCTATGGTTAGTATCGTATACTAACCGTGTTGAAAGTGACTTCAATGTAAATTCATTCAGTGTGCTGTTATTTTCCCATTAATTACAAAATTGTTCCCATATCTTGAGTTGGGTTAAACTCTAAATCTGCATGCAAAGTATATGGGCGTCTTAGCAATGAAGACATTCCTTTTTTGTGGGCTTGACATGTTTATTCTATTGATGGATATTTATTATTTTAATGGATGTAACCATTAAAATTTAAATGTTATTTAATCTAATTTTAATTCTTTCACAGCATTGGGTAGTTGAAAGGTCAGTTTTTTCCTTTTTTTTTTTTTTTAAAGAACAGTTCATTGTCAAAATAAAGATACGCCAAGATACTCACTTGGAATAAAACACTCTCTGAAATTCCAGCCATGGAGATTTAAGATATATTTCCCAACTTTTAGAATGAAAACATCCAATTAAAAAAGTGAGCAGTCATGGTTACTGTGTGTTATTTGGTTAGTGTATCAAAGGGGAGGATGCCTATTTTGTTTTGAGATAATCTTTTGTTTATTGCTTTCTTTCTTGGTTAGTCCTATTAATTTTCTTCTTTCATGTAATAGATTTAGTTGTTTGGCAGCATGGCTGTTGATGTTTTTATCTTTTTCTGTCTCCCTTTTTTTCTCTCTTGTCTTCTCTTACCCCCACCAGGTGCTGGAGTCTGCTTGTCAGGGAGGGGGGCAGTCTGTGATTCTGAGAACAGAGAGCCAAGAAGGGGAACAGCAAGTTCAGTCACATACCATCCTCCACTCAGTCAAGAGCCACTTTTTCTTCCCGCCTTTCCCCCTGCAGGGGGTAAGGAGCTGCATATCTATCTAACCTGTAGACTTTTGACTACCATCTAAAATTCCACTTATCTTAGTTTCTGTGGGGATAGCTTTGAAAAATTTTCTCCTGTTTTCTTAGAGTCCTGATTGATAGCACCTAGGGGTGTAGGGGAGAGTGAAATCAAGACTATCCTTTTTTCCTTTTCCCTTCTCATTCAGTTCCTTTTTCCTCTCCAGAGGGAAATTACCAGCAACATCTTACAATAAATCCTCTTATCCCTTCTCAGCAATATTGTGAAGAAACACACTAAAGTGGACATTCTTTTTTCCTCTGACCAATGAACACCAACCAAGCTTCAGGCATTAGTTTGTTGGGGCACAGGATGAACCAAATCGTTTAAAGTATCTCCCAATTCTTCCTTTGCCCAATTTGTATCCACTCGGGATTTGCTACTGGGGTAAGTCACTGGACTGATTTTTCAAAACTTCTCCCTCCCTGTGAGCTGAAAGACTGAGCACCATGAACCCTGGAAGGGATTGGGGAAAGGGACCCACCAGAGTGAGTTGTTCCACACTTTGGGAAGTAGCTTTTATTATTTTGCGTCAGGGAGCAGGCATTAGAGGCCTAAACTGAGTGAAAATGGGTGGAGGAAGAACTTCTATACCCACGAACAACATGTGAAGAGTGAGAGAAAACCAAACATAAAGTAAGGAGGGTGAGTTTTATTGTATGTTGCTTGCTGACAACTGTTTTGGGGGGATACTTGAGTGATAGGATTTGTAGAGAACTTATGGCAGGTTAGTTTAAAAAGTATTTTCTGCAAGTGGTATTAAGTTATAAGCATATGGGAAAAGGGCCTTTAGAAGTTGTGATCCTTATTTTAAAATTCGAGGTAGTAGACTGGTAGGAACAGTGAAAAAAGTATTATTTTTAAACGTGAGCTTTACTGGCATGTGCAGTTGTTTTAACAGAGGTTGAGTAGGGGAGATTAGGTACAGATGTTGGGGAAATTGTCTTTCATTACTTGGGAATTGTCCTGCTTGTCATATTAAGGGTTGTTAAGAAATAATATAGTACCTCCAAAAATATCTGTACATAATGTATTTTAGATTCATGTGCCATATGTATCTGTGTTCATGTTAAGTTTGCAAAAAAGGATTGGCTTTGGCTTCATAGTAACTAATGCCATGGTGTTATTTTCAGTGTTTTCTTTTCCATTTTTTTTTTCCCTTTTAAAATTGGCTTGGAGGACAAAAGCCACAGAGCTCTCCAGCTCTATTCCCTTAGATTCTGAGTCTGCATGGAGCCCATCTGCTTATATCTTTTTTTCCTCTTATTGGAACTGGTCCCCTCCCTCCCCAACTTTGTTAACAAAGCCAGTTATTTCAGGATCAGTTGTGTAGTGATGATGGAAAGTAGCATTAGGCTTGGGTTGTTTTGTTTTGAGAAATATCAATTGTTGGCAGCTGTGTTTAGATAGTATGGGGTACACATTTGCCTGGTATTTGATATTGAAAATGCCTATGGTTTTTTGATACTCCTTTGTGATTCAGTATAGCATACTCCTTTAAAATAACTCCTAACCTTTGACTTTTGTCTGTCACATGAGGTTTTGTGTTGCCCACTGGGGATAATAGCAGAGAATAAGACAGGGATCCTGTCTTTATGGAGTTTACAGTTCAGTTTCATTGATCTCTGTACTTTCCATCTGTCATTCAGTTCCCCCAGCAATGTCTGGAGGAGTCTACTGCGTTCTTATATAAAATGTGTACCAATTTGTGAATTGATGAATTAGCGAAACGTATTTGTATAAACATTGATATGCCCCATTTTTACTACCTTTCTTTTGAAAATGGCAACATATTACCGAGTTGTGACAAAAAAAATATTCAAACCTACCCCTTACTTAAATGGTTTAATCTGTTCCTTATGTATTCCATTTTTCTCCCTTTCCCCTTCTGTTACTAGCTCTTGACTTCATGAGTAATTAGGGATTATTGTTCTTAGTAATAAGGTCTCCAGTATAGAATATGGATTTGTTTTATAAGATCAGACCAGTTCTCTGTCACTGTTCTGCTGTTCCATGCTTGGTAGCATTTTAAACTTTGATACAATACATCTTGAAAATTCATGCAGGTTTGCCCAAATAGCGATTTTTGAAATTTCCTGATTTTCCTGTTTTACTTTGGAGTAATGTTATAGCCATATCTATAAAGCCTTCAGTTTGAGTATATTAATAGTTTTTCAACTCCTTTTTCAAAGTAATGTCCAAATATTCAAAGAAAATTTGGTGCAACATCTAACATGTCAAATGTAATGAAGTTGGAGCTATACTGTGCATTGTGTCTCAGGGACAATTTTCAGATCTTGTGCTGTGTTCCAGAGATACTTTGATATAACATTCCTTTGTTAAATGAAGTCATTAGAAAGTTTATTTGCATTCCAGAGAAAACTTTTTAAAAAAAATTTAATAGGTTTTATATACCACAGACTATTTTGGGAATTTCAGTAACTAAGTTACTGGTAATTTAAGTAACATTTTTCTCACCCTTTACTTGAAAATGTGTAAAAATTTGTTTGTTAACTTGCTTATGACATTTTTATTCTCTTTTCCAATTTTCCTTTTATTATGGTAAAATACACACAAGATAAAATTTCCCATCCTAATCATTTTTAAAGATTTATTTTTTTATTTTTGGAGAGCGGGGAAGGGAAGGAGACAGAGAGGGAGAGAAACAGCAATGTATGGTTGCTCCTCACATGGCCCTCACTGGGGACCCAGCCTGCAACTCAGGCATGTGCCCTGACTAGGAATCGAACTGGGACCCTTTGGTTCCCAGCCCGCGCTCAATCCACTGAGCTACACCAGCCAGGCCCCATCCTAATCATTTTTAAGCACACAGGTTAGTGGTTAAGTACATTTGTATTGTACTTAATCTATCTCTGGAACTCTCATCTTGCAAAACTGAAATTATACCCGAAAAGCATTAACTTCCCATTCCCTCAACACCCCCAGCCCCTGGCAACCACCATTCTACTTTTTGTCTTTGAACTTGACTACTTTAGATACCAGAGCACAATGTCCTCAGGGGTTCATCATGTTGTAGCATGTATCAGAATTTAATTTCTTTTTAAGGCATAGTGTGTGTATACTGCATTTTGCCTATTTATTCATCTGATGATGGACTCTTGGGTTGCTTCCCACTTTCAGCTGTTGTGAATAATGCTGCTGTGAACGTGTGTGTACACATACCTCTTTGAGACTCTGCCTTCACTTCTTTTGGGTGTATATCTAAAAGTGGACTTGCTGGGTCATATAGTAATTGCATTTTTAATTTTTTGAGAAAGTCATACTGTTTTCTGTATACAGCCGTACCATTTTATTACATTCCCACCGACAGTTTGCAAGGCTCCCAGTTTCTCCACATTCCTTCCCAACACTTATTTTATGTTTTGGTTTTTTTTTTTGTAGTAGTCATCCTACTATTGTGAAGTAGTTCCATGGTTTTGATTTTCATTTTCCTCATTTTTAGTGATGGTGAGTATCTTTTCTTACTCATGACATTTTAACATCAAATCATTTTTAGCTCTTTGAGAGCTGGGACTATATCTTTTGCTTACCATGGTATTTTTAGGTAAAGTGCATTGTAGGCACTCCCATTAATTGAATGTATTATTAATTAAATGCTTAGTTTTCTGTGCTTACAACTACTTTTTGACTTTGATCATTTTGTTTTTCTGGTGGGGGAATTATACAGAAATACTTCAGGGATGTTGCAAAAAGGAATATAAAAGTAAAATTATCAAATGTAAAATGATTTTGTTAGTATAAAAAGAAAGTCCCACTTATAAACAGTACCATTGCTTGCTTGACATACATAAACCTTGATGTCAAGGGAATAATTTTCTTTTAGCTTTTGAGCAAGGTGTGATAGAATATATTTTTTAAGATAAGGTTCAGTGGTTATAATAAAGAATCCCCAAATATCACTGACATAAACAGGATAGCAGTTAATTTCTTTCTTATGTAAAAGAGGAAGTAGGCAGTCAAGGCCATGACACTGCACAGTTGTTAGGGATTCAGGTTCTAATACGTGGTTGTGCTTTTCCTAGGGCTGACTCCTGTCCTCAAAGTCCACGTGGTTGTTAGAGCTGTAGCCATAATATCCACATTCCAGGTTCTGGTTGTTTTTTGTTTTTAAATTGGTTGTTTCCTTCTTTTGGTTGTGTGAGGAGGTGAAACGTATCTACCCACGCCTCCATCTTATTTTATAATAAGTGGCATCTTTGCTAAAGGATGTGACTGTGTAGGAAGTACCTAGTTTCAGAGGGACATTAAATATTATTAGTGGGTAATGGGATAACTGGACTCATACTATTGAGTGTTTCTGAGACTCTTCTGAGCTTTTCATCTTATCATTTATTTATATTCTGTACCTTTCTTTAATATCTACAAAAATCAGCCAGTGTGGCTCTGTTGGTTGGAGTGTCTTCCTATAGGCTGAAAGATCATGGGTTCAGTTCCCAGTCATGGCACATATCCAGGTTGTGGGTTCAATCTCTGGTTGGGGCGCATATGAGAAAGCAGCCAGTCAGTGTTTCTCTTTCAAGTTGATATTTCTCTCTCTCCCCCTTCCTCTGTCTCTAGAGGCAATAAGAAAATGTCCTTGAGTGAGAATTAAAAAAAAAAAAAAACCCTACAAAAATCACCCTCCTTCCCAAATAGGGCATTTTTCCCTTTCTCCATCTTTCTTCTTAATGCTTTTGTCTCATTACCACTTATTCCATTCTTTGTCATTTCTAAGAGCAATTTAGATCTACTTCTGATGGACTTTTGGATAGAGTAAAGGAAAGGGAAGAGGGTAAAATTATTTCTATGTCTATATCTATATATTATAGATATATACACATATATAATATAGGTATGGATATCCCAAACTGTGTCTTGTTTTGTTTGTGGTAGATTGAAAAGAATTGGAGAATTCATTGAGGTAAAATCCTTGGTTAAAACCTGAGTCATCACAAAGTTGGCATTAAAAGATACAATTTTATTACATTGCATGACGCACGTACACACACAAACACAGAGAGGGAGAAGGAGATTAATTTTAAGGAATTGATGATTGGCTCCTGTGATTGTGGTACTGGCAAAATCACAACCTGTGGGTCTGGCCAGTAGGCTGGAATCTCAGGATTTCTGTCTTACAGTCTTGATGCAGAGTTTCTCTGGAAATCTGTTTTACTCTTTAGTATTTCAGTTGATTGGATAAGGCCTATCCATATTATAGAGGGTAATCTCCTTTACTTAAGGTCAACTGATTGTATGCCAGTACCAGGCTGTTTTGATTGCCATGGCCTTGTAGTATAGTTTGATATTAGGTACCATGATTCCTCCAACTTTGTTCTTTCTCTGCTGATTTTGCTGTGCAGGGCCATTTGTGGTTCCATATAAATTTTTGAAATATTTGTTCTAGTTCTGTGAAATACATCATTGGAATCCTGATGGGAATTGTGTTGAATCTATAGATTGCTTTGGGTAGTATGGACAGTATAATGTTAATTCTTCCTGTCCATGGAAACATGATATGTGCTGCCATTTATTTGTATCTTCTTCAATTTCTTCAGTGTCTTATAATTTTCTGTGTACAGGTTTTTTATATCCTTGGTTAGGTTTATTTCTAAGTATTTTATTCTTTTTGAAGCAATTGTGAATGGGATTGTTTTCCTAATTTCCCTTTCTGTTAGTTATTGGCAAATAAAAATGCAATTGATTTCTGGATAATAAATCCATATCTTTATAGTCAATCAATATTAGAGGAAGCAAGCACATACAATGGGCTAAAGATAGTTTATTCAATAAATGGTGTTGGGAATATTGGACAGATATGTGCAGAAAAATGAAACTAGCCCACCTTCTTACACCACATGCAAGAATAAATTAAAAATGGATCAAAGGCTTAAATGTGAGACCTGAAACCATAAAAATCCTAGAAGAAAACATAGGCAGCAAAATCTCAGATATTGCTCATAGAATTTTTTTTATCAGATATATCTACCCAGGCAAGGGAAACAAAAGAAAAAATAAATGGGACTACATCACACTAAAAAGTTTTTGCACAGCAAAGGAAAATGTCAACAAAATAAAAAGACAACCCATAGAGTAGGAGAACATATTCGCCGATACATCTGATAAGGGGTTAATATCCAAAATTTATAAAGTACTTAAAACTCAGCACCAAAAAAAACAAAACCTGATTAAAAATGGCCAAAGGACCTGAATAGACACTTTTCCAAAGAGGACATACAGATGGTCAATAGACATATGAAAAGATGCTAAATGCCACTAATCATCAGAGAAATGCAAATTAAAAATACAATGACATAACATCTCACACCTGTCGGAAAGGCTATCATCAGTAAATCAACAGACAACAAATGCTGGCAAGGATGTAGAGAAAGGGGAAGTCTTTTGCACTGTTGGACAGAATGCAGACAGGTGCATCACTGTGATAAGCAGTATGGGGATATCTCAGAAAATTAAAAATAGATCTGCCTTTTGATCCAGGGATCCCACTTCTGGGAATATATCCAAAGGAACCCAAAACACTAATTCCAAAGAACATAAGCACCCCTATGTTCATTGCAGCATTATTTACAATCGCCAAGACATGGAAGCATCCCAAGTGTCCATCAATAGATGAGAGGATAAAACAACTATGGGACATTTACATAATGGAATTCTACTTGGCAGTAAAAAAGAAGAAAATTTTGTCCTTTGTGACAGCATGGATGGACCTGAAGAACATTACGCTAAGTGAAATAAGCCAGTCAGAGAAAGACAAATACCACATGATTTCACTCATGTGGAATCTAATGAACAAACTCAACTAACAAGCAAAACAGACAGAGTCATAGATGGAGAGCAGATGACAGCTATGGGGTGGGGGGGACTAGGGGGTGGAAGGATTGAGCAAAAAAGAAAAAGGACTGAGCCCGGCTGGTGTAGCTCAGTGGATTGAGCGCGGGCTGGGAACCAGAGGGTCCTGGTTCGATTCCCAGTCGGGGCACATGCCTGGGTTGCAGGCCAGGCCCCCAGTGAGGGCCATGTGAGAGGCAACCATACATTGCTCTTTCTCCCTCCCTTCTCCTCTCTCTGAGAATAAATAAATAAAATCTTAAAAAAAAAAAAAAAGAAAAAGGACTCATGGACAATAGTGTGGTGATTGCTAGGGGGAAGGGGACCATAAGAGGACTAAACGGTAATGGAAAAAAAATACGATAAAGTTTAAATTTAACAACAAAGTCAACTGATTATAGATGTTAATCACATTTACAGTACAAAATTCCTCGACAGCAATGTGTAGTCTAGTGTTTGACCAAACAATTGGGCGCCATTGTGTGGTTGGAGAGATTGCTTTAGTGGGTCCATGATATATTCAGGATTCAATGGTAATAGTTGAAACCTGGCTGAGGATGACATTTCCAGAGAAAGGAGAAAAATGTTTAAGAACGAAGCCTGAAGGTTATATATGAAGGAGAGCTGTTAGGAAAAAAGAGTCACAGGAAAGGAGACTATGAAAGAGTGCCTATAACTCAAGATACACATGTTTGTTATTTTTATCTGCAAACCTGATCCAGTTTCACATCCAAGACAGAATGATGTCATTGAAAGCACATCCGTAGAAATTGCCAAATGGAATAAATTTTAATTTGTGTGTTAGTATTCATTTTTTTCTCCTAACTTTCTTTATTATTTTTTATTCTTTTGATTCTGGGTTCATATGCTGTGTCTTATCTAGAATAAAGAATTTTCCTAATAGTAACAAGAGGTGCTTTAGCGTCTTCATGGTGGATTGTGATTTTGCTTTTTTCCTGCCAGGATAATTACCACTGGGAAGGAAGGGTCCTCACAAGAAAATGAGTGAATTGCTTTATTTATGATTCCCATTTAATTAGCTTTGCGTAGGCTGTTTGAAAATCTTTTCAAAAATGAAAATTAAAAAATGAATAAATAAGAAATCATTGTTATCTTTTTTAGAAGGGAAAGGAGGGAGAAAGAGAGGGAGAGAAACATTAGCTCGTTGCTCCTCTCATGCCTCCAACTGGGTGCTTGGCCTGCAACCCAGGCATGTGTCCTGACCAGCAATTGAACTGGTGACCTTTTGGTTTGCAGGCCGGTGCCCAATCCCCTGAGCCACATCAGCCAGGGTGACAGTGATTTTTTAAAAATGGTGTGCCTATCCAGAAGTTTTCATGGGAAAACTATCTCTAATATAAAAGCAAATTCTCTTTGAATTTCTTTTTATTTCAAAACTATTTTATCAGTTACTCAGTAGCATTTATTTGATATCTGATATTTACATGTATGTTGTTTTTCTTGGTACTCTGGGGGAAATAAAGAAATAGAGGATAGAAATTAGTTGATCTGAATTAATATTCTAAGAGAAGAGATTTTTGTGTATATATAGACAGCATTTGCAATTGCTGTATTTGTTTTACACAGTTGAGAGTAAACTCTTTACTCACAGATACTTTATTGGGTAACCAAACCAACTTTTTTAAATGTCAGAGGGGGAAGAACACCTTATTTTACAGACTCTTTTCTGTATTTTAAAAGTAAATATAAAATTTGAACTTTATTTTTAAGACTTGGGACTGTCATTTTTATGTGTGTGTACTTTTGGGATCTAGGACTGTGTAAATCTACTGTTTATGCTTTTGACTTCTTACAGGCTTTTTTGTTTTTTCTCTTTTTTTGATATCAATGGGTGGGAAAAATGGAAAAATAGATGTTTTTAAATAATGGGAGGAGGAGGCCATTGGAGGGGGTGTCAACCTGCTGGTTCCTTTGTGGCCCACAGGAAGGCATTGCTAGCTAGGACACAGGGGTCGGCGTGGGGATGGTGATGGGGGTGTTGAGCCTTTGGGGGTGGAGAGTCTTCACCTGACCGTTTCTTGGATCTGGTTAGATGTGAATCTCAGTGGAGCAGTCTTAAAAAGTCAAGCAGCCTCTGCAGCAGCAGCTGTGGGCACTGAGGATGGCCAGCCCCTCATCCTGGGGAAATAGGAGTGGCTGAGGACACTCTGTTGGACAGAGGAGAGGTTGTGCCTTTTTATTCCCTGGCCATAAGCTGGTCTCTGGAGATCACTAAAATTGTAGTGGGTAAGGAGTCTGGGCAGGTGTCACTTGAAGATGCCAGCACCTCAGTTACAAGCTGAAGGTTGTTAAGAAGTAGATGTGCCGTTTACAAACTGGGGCTGTCATCTACTGGGGTTACAGGAATAATGAGTTGGAACACAATATGGCATACCTCTATGAATATTTACATGAAAAGCAAGGTATAACATAGGAATCTTTTGAAGCTGATAAAGAAAATGTATTCTGTATGACCAAAGATACCTCAGTTCCAAGCGAGGTGATGCTTCTGCCATGTTGCCTGCCACTTAGCAGTCTTTGAGAAACCACAGCCATCAACACTGATGTTGGACTTCTTCAACACAGCCTCTGCCTCTTTCATAGTTATCTTTTGTAGGGCAAGAGATGCCCTACAAAAAGTTCCACATTCGGGGGGCAGGTATCCCTTCTAAAAGGATGTGGTCCAGTTGTGGCAAGTGATAGCTTTAGTTTTGCTTGAGCTCTCCCAGAGAGGGAACATCATGTTCTGTGATAGAACCCCAGGATTAAGAGAATTTGAGCTCATTAAATAGAAAATAAAAGGAGTTGGGGAGCCTATTCTGAACTTGCAGTTGTTTGTTGTATGCCAGTATGGAAATGCTTACACTTTATGATGCCGTGAAGCCAGATAAGGTGGGATGCTCTTGTGCTTCATCTGTCTGGAGTTGCTGCAGAACTGTGTGAGATTGCAGTCCTGAAATGCTTTTTGTTGTCTGACTATAGTATCGCTGAAAACACCATGTTGCAGCCTGGGTGTTTTTTGAGAGCTGACATGTTGGTATTGGAAGAATATTCCTGCTTTCCAGTTGCCCGTGGCTGTAATATCTCATTCTGATTTCTCTTGGGGCCACAACTGTTGTGTAGTTTTACACAATGAAATTCAATCATGTTGGGGAACAGTGTTCAAGAACTAAATGTTAGGGGAGGCACAGAGATGGCTTTGGAGTTTTGGAGGTCAAGGACAAGGTGTTTCAAAAACTACCCAATATAAACACATAAGAGCATTTTTACAGTTAGCCTCTCAAATGAAACTGGGATCTCTATATTAGGTACTCTGGTTTGACTTTTCTTTTGTGGAGCCTTTCTTTCTGAATGAGATCCTTCCTAGTGGCCTGGGAGGCTCTGAAAGGCCACATCCTATCTTCTAGTGTGTAAGTTGAGTTATTACCATATCTTACCTGTGGTTTGAGTGTGTTCTTGATTATAGCTGTGGAACAATGGCACAGAGAGCCAGGAGACTTTGGGCGTGAGGCATCCCCTTTTCGGGTTACGTGAGTCTTAGCCTAATGATTCACAATGGCTGAGAGCTCAACCTTCCTTCCTTCTCCACAGCTAAAAGCCCTTCTCTCCTGTGTATGTCCCATGTTATGTTATTCCTTCCCTGCTTTCCAGTGAGTGAGGTCATGGGGCAGACATGGCAGGCCAAGGTTTGTGTGTGTGTGTAGTATATCTGTCCTGTGTTGTGCGTCTGTGGAGCAGGCCCTTCTGGCTGATATCCTGGAGAGCACATGAATGGTGCATGAAGCACCAGTTCTAACTGTTGGTATGCTGCAGGCCATCTGTCTGTATGGTCATTGCTTCTTCTTGTCCTTGCCCTTGTTCTTCTCTGTTAGGTTTCCCATGTCATCTGGAATAATAGTAGAAATTTTATTTTTGGAAAAAAGTTTTCTTCTGTTGAAATCACCTGTTATGTTTTTTAGTAAAACTTACAACTTTTTATTTCTCAGGAAAATGATTTTCAACTGTTTTCTTGCTCATGATTAAACACAGAAGCAAAACTGTTTATAGAAGAATGTCCTTTTTTACATGCTAGTAAACAAGCTGTGTTTATTTTTAAAAATTCTATTTAAAGATAATAAAAACAGTAAGAACATATTGTTCTGATTGGAATACACAAATTTTAGTGAATGGACTGGAGTTTGTAGTTATGGGAGAGCTTTGGGAATATATTATTGATGATTGCAGTCTCTATTTTATATCAAGATGGGATTTGCATTTTGCCGGAGGGAATAAATCAGTAGGTAATCAGATTAAAGCATATCCTAGACAATATATAATATAGGGAATGGCATTGAAAGCATGTGATAAGTGAGCTGCTGTAATTATAAAACTATAGTGCTAACTTCCCCAGTGAAAAGTGGAGAAATCTTATTTTAGGGCAGGTTATCAGTTTCCATATTTCTAATGCCATACAAATTTTTAATTTGAACGAAAGGGGAAAAGTCATAATATTACCCTATTACCCTATTTGTATACTTAGTATGTAATCATGGCATTTATTTGTATGAAAACCAGAAATTAAGTAGATTTCTTGATTTGTATGTGTATTTTCTCTTCCATCCAGAAAAAGTGTACATTCAGGAGGAAATAATCAGGAAAAGGAAGAATAAGAAGATCAAGATGTGTAGCTCTGTCGCTGCCAAATTGTGGTTTTTGACAGATCGTCGAATCAGGGAAGACTATCCCCAAAAAGAGATCTTACGAGCATTAAAGGCCAAGTGTTGTGAGGAGGAACTGGACTTTAGGGCTGTGGTGATGGATGAAGTGGTGCTGACAATTGAGCAAGGAAACTTGGGTAAGTCTGTACTAAATAATTTTTTGGATTTTTCTTATATGGTGACTCTGCATGTTTCAGGAATAATTAGGACAAAGGCATCAATAATGGCCTTAGCATACTATTAGCTAATCTTAAAATCTAGTATATTTTCTGAAAGAAATGAAAGCGTCGGTATTCATTAAGCCCCTTATTATTTAGGAAATAATTGGGAGGGGAATTAAAGATAACCTACTCGTTGTCTTCTATTATTATGATCTTACAGTTTTAGAATACTTTGTTATTTGAAGGGGGGGTCCTTTTAGTAAATGAATAAAATCTGCGTGTGATTCTTACTTTTTTTTTTAAGATTTTTAATTTATTTTTAGAGAGAGGGGAAGGGAGGGAAAAAGAGAGATAGTCCATTGGTTCTTGTCTTTTTTAAGCTAAATGGAAGACATGGACATTATGCAAAAGTCAAAGAAATAGTTACAACACAAGTGTTATAAAAGGAAAGTAGTGTGATAAGGGAGAGTAAACCAATAGATCTCATTAAATTAGGAGATCAGAGAAGGCCTCATCAAGGAAGTGACACTAAAACCTGAAGGATGAGTAGCTGTTATTCCAAGGGTAGAGTGAGAGGAACAGTATATACATTGCCCTTAAGTAGGATTCCTTTGCCATAAATTCCTAGAGGAGGAATTACTGTTCATTTCCGGACTGTTCCAGAAAGGTAGTACTAATATAGTACCCTTTTCAAATAGTCTCTCCAGTGTGATTGTTTTCATTTTAAACAATTTAGGGTTAGGGTTAGGGTTAATTAGACAAAGAGTGACCAGGTTGAGGACTTCTGGCCAAGATGGAGGCATAAGCGGACGCACTGTGCCTCCCCGCACAACCAAAAGAGAAATAACAATTTAGAAAGCAAAATAAACAACCAGAATGGACAGAGAATCGAACTGAGTGGAAGTCCAACAGCCAAGAAGTTAGAGAGGACTCTACGTTCATCCAGACCGGTAAGCAGGGTGGAGCTGGGCAGAGAGCACCTGCGGTGAGACAGCAGTTTGCCCAGAGAGACTTACAGTGGGTGCGCCTTAACAAAAGGCGGCCCAAAAAGCGGTCGGTGCACCTGGAGAAGCCAGCGGGAAGCAGCAGGGCCGAGACTGGTGGACTGGGCAGCCCCTCACTTGAGCGTGCAGATAAACTAGGAGAAGGAGCTGGGGAGCAGAGCAGAGAACACCTGTGGGGATTGAGGCGGCAGCAGAGACAGCTCCCAGCCACACAGGAGAGCGCATTGGGGGAGAGGTGACTGGGAGCCGGGAAGAGTGGTACAAGCTCCATTGTTCCCTCCCAGGCCACGCCCTCTCAGACAGTGTCAAAACATAGCATTGAAGGAGGTTGCCCTGCCCTGGTGAACACCTAAGGCTCCTCTTTAGGTGTTGCTCTGCTTTAAAGTAACAGGCGCACTGAGAAAGAAAAATGGCCCAAATTAAAGAACAGAACAAAGCTCCAGAAAAATGACAATGAAGGGACGAAGAGATAGCCAACCTAACAGATGCACAGTTCAAAACAGTGGTAATCAGGATGCTCACAAAATTGGAAGAAAGTTGGTCGCAGATATGTGAACAAACAAAGGATATGCTAAAGAAAATGAGGGGAAATGCTCAGGGAACCAATAGGGAAGAGAAGGAAACTATTACTCAAATCAACGGTGTGGATCAGAAGGAAGAAACAAGAATTCAAAAAAATGAGGAGAGGCTTGGGAACCTCTATGACATCTGTAAATGTCCCAACATGTGGATCATAGGGATGCCAGAAGGAGAAGAGGAAGACCAAGGGATTGAACATTTATTTGAACAAATAATGAGAGAGAACTTCCCCAATCTGGCAAAGGAAATAGACTTTCAGGAAGTCCTGAAAGCTCAGAGAGGCCCAAAGAAGTTGGACCTAAAGAGGAATACACCAAGACACATAATTACATTACCCAAGATTAAAAATAAGGAGAGGATCTTAGAAGCAGCAAGAGAAAAGGAGACAGTTACCTACAAAGGAATTCCCATAAGGCTGTCAGCTGATTTCTCAAAAGAGACCTTTCAGGCAGGCAAGAAGGGGCTGGAAAGAAGTATACCAAGTCATGAAAGGCAAGGACCTACATCCAAGAATACTCTATCCAGCAAAACTTTCATTTAGAATGGAAGGACAGATAAAGTGCTTCTCAGATAAGGTCAAGTTCAAGGAGTTCATCATCACCCAGCCTTTATTATATGAAATGTTAAAGGGATTTATATAAGGCATGGAGGGGTATCAACAGGAGAGTGGGAGGGGGAGAGAGGAGGAAAAAGTACAGAGAATAAGTAGCATAAACAGTAGGTAGAAAACAGACGGGGAGGTTAAGAATAGTATAGGAAATGCAGAAGCAAAAGAACTTATGTGTATGACCCATGGACAAAAACTAAGGGGCGGGGAATGGGCAGTGTGTGGAGCGGAGGGGAATAAAGGGGAGGAAATGGGACAACTGTAATAGCATAATCAATAAAATATATTAAAAAAAGAGAAAGGAATGGCCACGTTGAGCAGCTTTCTGCTTAATCTTGTGGGAATTTGGGACTGTCATTCCCAACCCAGCTGGACAGTGGGATACATTGTTGGGTATTTCCTTAAGTTAGAAAATAAGCTGTTCAATATTAAAGAAAAAACATTTAGTATCTTCAGTCATCAGGAAGAAATATCTTTTCTCCTAGGAATTTATCCCCCCCATTAAAGTAGTAGCTTTGATTATATTTAGTCTAAATGCTAAATCCATCTACATTTTCATTATTCTTCAGTGAGATACTTGAATGAAGTTTTAGCTTCTCTGCCAGCACCAAGTGATTATACCTGTCTTATCAGAGTGATTGCCTATCCCTTTACAAAGTAGTTCAGGAAAGTGAAGAAATTGGATTAGTTCTGCCTCTACTGCTTTAAAGTCATTCACATTAAAGGTCAAATTGCTTTTGGAAATGGCTACAGTTTTATATATGATGTTGAGTAGTATAAATTAGAACATAGCTGTATGAAAAAAGTTACTATGATAAATTCTAGACAGTTGAAGTGAGGTAAACTACACAACATGACATTCTTGCAGATACAGGGTGGGGGAAAAGTAGGTTTACAGTTCGTATGCAAAAATAATACAATAATTAATAATAATACAAAAACTCTGTTTCGTGTACTCACAACTGTAAACCTACTTTTGCCCCACCCTGTAAATAAGCAGGTCCTTGTTTATAAGTTGCATGTCAAAATAATTCCCTTGGTTTTGGTGTGTGATGAGATAGTGGTGAAGTGTTAAAAGTATCCCTGGTCTCTCTGCCTCCTAAATGCTCTTATCAAAGATAACCAAAATTGTCCCACAAAATGTTATTAAATTGTAAGGATTAAATGAACTGTAGATAATGTTGCTTGTTCATTTCCTGGCCTGTGGTACATTCTTCCTTAAGTATTTATTTCTTACACACCAAATTTTTTTGCTAACATTACATGGATTTCCATTTGAGAAATTCCCCCTTCCATATTGTGCAGTCATGTGTGTTGGTGTGTACTTGAAATGCCTCTACATTTGTGGAGTCTCCCTCTAGCCCATTTTTCATAGAGGGAACAGTTAAGAAATGTCTTTGAATGTCTATGTTTTAGATTGTATTGGGTCCCAATCAATCCATATGTACAAAGTTATAATGTATAATTGTAGGCCATTATCCAAATACTCTCCCAGGCTTTCCATCTAAGAAGTAAGTAAATTAGCCCTGACTCACTGGTGTGGCTCTGTTGGTAAGGTGTCATCCTGCAAAGTGAAAGGATGTGGGTTGATTCTTGGTCAGGTTACATGCCTTGGTTGCATGTTTGGTCCCTGGTCGGGGTGCTGTGAGAGGCAAATGATTGATGTTTCCCTCTCTTTCTCCCTCCATTCCTCTGTCTCTTAAAAATAAATAAAGTCTTTTAAAAAAGAAATAAGTAAACAGTTGTTATTAAAATAAAAAATTTACAAAGGAAAATGTACAAAGCAAATCAACTAGGCTGAACACTGGTGAAAGTGATGGGGTGTGTCTCTTGAGAATGGTGAGCCTGCCCCATTATGGTCAAGCTAGGCCAAGGCTGGAAGTCTGTCTTGAATTTGAGTAGTTTGACTTAAGGATAGAAGGAGAAAGTTTGGAATTTAATGATTTTGGTGTGATAACTTGATGAGACTGCAGGTTGTTTTTCGCTTCCTGGACTTCCAGAATTGCTCTGGTGGGTGGGTGGGTGGGTGGGTGTGTGTGTGTGTGTGTGTGTGTGTGTGTGTGTGGGTGTGTTTTCCTGAGCCTGGTTTTATCAGCGCTCTTTTTTTATTTAGATCTGTGCACAATCCTCTAGCTATACATTAAATTCTTTTCTTGCTCAAATTAGCTAGAGATATTTTAGTTGCTCACATATCATATACCCTGAACTAATACAGAGATTTGGTTTTTTGGCAAAGAGAGGGCAGAAATCAATTAGGACTCCTTTTCTTATTCCAGAACAGGTGTCTAATAACCCGTAGTACACAGTGGTGAAACTGGTAATTAAGTAATTATCTTTATTCACTTGGAGCCATGGTCTTGTTGAGGATAAAACTTGGGGGAATCTGGTATGTGTTGCCACAGAAAACTTTTCAAAAGAAGATGAGGGGTTTGGAAGCAGGGGATGAGAATGACCTCCTGAAGGTGTTGGGGAACTTAAGGTAAACAAATGAATGAGGAGCTCAGACCTCCAAAATCTTTTTTCAAGGCAAGTTATGGAATTCCAGTGTTTGCATGTATTTGGTACTGTAGGTCCAACTTAACCATCAGAGTATATTCCTGCTGAAAGGAGTCTTCCAGCTATTATATTGCTTAGGAAATTAGCAAAACTAAGGGTCTGGAGGGAAGTCCTGTGACATAATGAAAAGAATTTGGGATTTAGAACTAGTTTGTTCTAGCTGTCCTGGCTGATCTCTCTTTTTTTTTGCAGTTGGTCAGACTGGTTGTCTTGTTTTATTTAATTGTGACTAAATCAAATCTTTTGGTAAGTTCTATGACAAAAGGGAATACAAATTATTTTTTTCATTTGTAAGTGTATTTTATTGATTGTGCTATTATAGTTGTCCCAATTTTTTCTCCCTTTTATCCCCCTCCACCCCGCAACCCTCCCTCCCACCAGCATTCCCCCTCTCCCCTCTTAGTTCATGTCCATCGGTCATACATGTAAGTTCTTTGGCTTCTCCATTTCCTATAGTATTCTTAACCTCCCCCTGTCTATTTTGTACCTACCAATTATGCTCTTTATTACCTGTACATTTCCCTGCTGATAACCCTCCATGTGATCTCCGTTTCTGTGACTCTGTTCCTTTTCTAGTTGTTTGCTTAGTTTGTTTTTTCCGTTGGGTTCTGTTGTTGTTAGTTGTGAGTTTGTTGTCATTTTACTGTTCAGTTTTGATCTTCTTTTTCTTAGATAAGTCCTTTAACATTTCATATAACAAGGGCTTGGTTATGATGAACTCTTTTAACTTTACCTTATCTAGGAAGCACTTGATCCTTTCCATTCTAAGTGATAGCTCTTCCATTCTAAGTGATAGCTCTGCTGGATAGAGTAATCTTGGATGTCCTTGCCTTTCTTGACTTCGAATACTTCTTTCTAGCCCCTTCTTGCCTGTAAGGTTTCTTTTGAGAAATCAGCTGATAGTCTTATGGGAACTACTTTGTAGGTAACTGTCTCCTTTTCTCTTGCTGCTTTTAAGATTCTCTCCTTCTCTTTAATTTTGGGAAATGTAATTATGATGTGCCTTGATGTGTGCTTCCTTGGAAGCTCTATGGGACTCTGAGCTTCCAGGACTTCCTGGAAGTCTATTTCCTTTGCCAGATTGGGGAAGTTCTTATTCATTATTTTTTCAAATAAGTTTTCAATTTCTTGCTCTCCTTTTCTTTTGGCTTCCCTATGATTCAGATGTTGGAATATTTAAAGTTGTCCCAGAGGTTCCTAAGCCTCTTCTCATTTTTTTGAATTATTCTTCATTCTTTTCTGGTTGGATGTTTATTTATTCCTTCTGTTGCAAATCATTGATTTGTGACCCAGTTTCCTTCCCTTCTTAGTTCCCTTTATATTTTTCTTTATTTCACTTTGCATAGCCTTCACTTCTTCCTCTGTTTACATCTGTACTCAATCATTTCTGTGAGCATGGCAATTACTAGTGTTTTGAACTCTGCACCTGATAGGTTGGCTATGTCCTCATTGCTTAGTTCTTTTTCTGAAGTTTTTATCTGTTCTTTCATTTGGGCCATATTTCTTTGTCTTGGCACACCTGTTATGTTGTAAGGGTCAGAGCCTTAGGTATTTGCCAAGGCGGGGCAACCCACAGCTGTGTTGTGGTGCTGCATGTTGGGGGGAGGGGTCAGAGAGAACAGAATGCTGTTTGCTGGGCTCCTGACCAGCTTTTAGTCACTTCTTCCAATACCCATAAGCAAATTGGGCCCTTCTGGTGCTGATTCCCAGGTGGGTGGGTTTGTGTGATTCTCTCTAATGATCTCTCCTGTGAGACTCAGAGTTTCTCCCACTGCCTCAACCCCCACAGTTTTTTACAGCCAGAGGTTTTGAGGCTTTAATTTCCTGTGCTGGAACCCTGGGTTGCGCAGCCTGTGTCTCTCCCCAGTTGTTCTTCCCGGCTTATCTGCATGTGAATGTGGGACCCCCAGTCCACCAGTCTGCCTTGTCTTGCCTCTCCACCACAGCTGCCCATCTTCACCCTTTCTACCAGTCTGAATAAATGTTTCTCCTTTAACTCCTTGGTTGTCAGACTTCCACAGAGTTTGATTTTCTGGCAGTTCTGGTTTTTTGTTGTTTTTTTTTTTTTTAATTTGTTGTCCTTTCGGTTGTGCAAGAAAGCAAAACGTATCTACCTATGCCTCCATCTTGGCTGGGAGTTCTTGGAAAAAGCCTACTTTATGGTGTGTTCAGGATTACTTCAGATGTGTGTAATTGCCCTGGTATGGTGTCTGACTCATAGTAAATATTCAGTAAATGATAGTTACTTATTGATGGCAGAAAAACATGATATTCTTCTACTGTTTATGTACAGTACTTTTCGACATTTGTGAAATTGAATGACTTGATTCTCTAAGACTCTTCTCCAAGAGGTACACAAGTGACAAGCCATAAAAGAACTTAGAGTAGTAATGAGTGTAGATGCTAAGTTGAGCTAGGAAAAGCCCTGGAAAATTTGTCTCACTTCTTAGAATTCAAGTTTTAAAATTCTATTTCTAGTACAAACACAATAGTAGTATTAGCAGTATTCAAAGCCTTTTTTTTTTTTTTTAAATAACTCATTTAATTCTGGTAATACTCCAGTGAGGTAGGTACTATTATTGTCTTTATTTTATGAATGAGAAAATGATATCCAAAATTGGTTAAATGGTTTGCTCAAGATTGTAAAGCCAGTACGTGCTGGAGCCATGATTTAAAATCAGGTGGTCTGTCTTCAGAGCATGGGTTATATTTATATTTCTCCTCTTTTTCTGTATACAAGGTAGTATGCTATAAATACTCCTCTGTCTCTTGTTTTTTTCTTCTACCGTATTCTGTAGGGTGCAGATAATCATATATGAAAGTGACAGTTTTCTAGTTTCTATGTTTTAATTTATTTTTCTTATTACATTAAATAGCACCTCCAGTGTAATGTTAAATAAAAATGATGATAGTGAACATGCTTGTCTAATATGTGATCTTAAAGAGAGAGCTGCAGTTTTGTTTCAATAAATAAACCTGATGCCTAATGTTTGTTCTTTTTTTTTTAATGTTGGCAAATACTCTTTACCAGGTTAAATTCCCTTCTCTTACTAGTGTTTTTTTTTCTTTTTTTAAGGCCACATACTCATCAGTAATGGTCGGTTTATTTTTAGCTATTCTAGTGGGTATGAAGTAGTACCTAATTGTTTTCATGTCCCCACTCACTAGTGAGGTTGAGTATTTGCATATATTTGTTTAGGTATCATCACTTGTAAAATGCCTAATCAAGTCTATCGTCCACTTTGCTATTAGACTGATTATTTTATTGTACTTTTGTAATGTTTCATTTGTGACTTGCCTTTTAACTTTCTTTTTTGTAATTGTAAAAATTTTTTGATTACAGTTTACATTTAGTATTATTTTGTGTTAGTTTCGGGTGTACAGCATACTTAGACACTTACATACTTTACAGAGTGTTTCCCTGCTATATCTAGCACCCAACTGGTACCATGCATAGTTATTACAATATTATTGACTATATTTTCTGTATTATACTTTACATCTTCATAACTGTTTCATAACTACCAGTCTGTACTTCTCAATCCCTTCACCTTTTTCCCTTTTTCAACCAGCCCCAAACCCCGTCTCTCTAGCAACCATCAGTTGGTTCTCTCTATGAGTCTGTTTCTGTTTTGTTTGTTCACTTATATTCTGTAGATTCCAGATATAAGTGAAAGCATATGGCATTTGTCTTTCTCTGGCTGTCTTATTTAACATAATACCTTCTGTTGTAAACGGTAAGATTTCATTCTTTGTTATGGTTTCGTAATGTTCCATTGTAAATATGTAGCAAAGCTTTTTTTATCAACTCCTCTAATGATGGGCGCTTGGGTTGCTTCCATAGCTTTTGCCTTTTAACATTCTTTTTTTTTTTAAGATTTTATTTATTTTTCTGGACCAAAGGGAAGGGAGGGAGAAAGGGAAAGAAACATCTATGTGTGGTTGCCTCTTGTACATCCCTCACTGAGGACCTGGGCCGCAACCCAGGCATGTGCCCTGACTGGGAATTGAATTGGCGACCCTTTGGTTTGCAGGCTGGCACTCGATCCACTGAGCTACACCAGCCAGGGCTGCCTTTTAACATTCTTAATGATGTCTTGATAAATAGAAGAATTCACTTTTAATGTAATCTAACATCTTATTGTTTACACTTGATTCTTTTTGTGCCTTGTATTAAAAAATCTTTCCCTACCCTGAGGTCATGAAGATACCCCCTTTGCCAGCTTTTAGAGAGTATATTGTTTTGGCACTCACATGCATATTTATAATCTACCTGAAATTCATTTTTGTGTGTGATGATAGGTAATGGTAGTTTCATTTTCTTTCCATTTGAATATTTGGTTGTTCCAGCACCTTTTACTAAGGAGATTGACCTTTCTCCATTGCTCTTCTGTATTGCCTTTGCAATAAGTCAAGTTACCTGTATATAAGGTAGATGGGTTTATTCTGTTCCTTGTTCTAATTGTGCCTCTTTTTTACTGATTTAATTACTATAGTTTATGACATCCAGTAGAGTAAGTGTTCTCTCACATCATTAAGAATATCTAGCTAGTCATGTTCTGTTGCGTTTATATATAAATTTTAGAGTCAGCTTGTCATGATCCACAAAAATACCATATGAAATTTTGATAAGAATTGTGTTGAAGTTATAGATCAATTTGAGAAGAAATGACACATGCTGTTGAACCTTCTAGGATGTGAATGTGTGCGTGGTCAGTCTTTGTCTCTGTCTCTCTCCCCGCCTCCTCCTTCCTTGTCTGTAACACCTGTAAAGTTTTATAACTCTACCCCCAGAAGTCTTACACATCTTACTAAATGCATCTTATTCCTGTGAATTTTATATTTTTTCTGCTGTTGTAAATGACACAATAAAAATTATTTTATTTCTAAAACATTGTTGCTGGTTCTGTTTTATACAGCATATTGATAGTAGGTCACTTATTTCAGTAATTTGTGATAGATTCTTTTGGATTGCGTGCTTTCAAAAAAAGTGTCATCAGCAAGTAATCAGAGTTTTAGATTTCCTTTCCAGTCTTTACATCTCACTTTCTTTTCTTGACTAACTGCACCAAATAGGACCTCTGGGACAGTGTTAGATGAACTAGTACAGTGGGCATCCTAGTCTCGTTTCTGGGCCCAGAGGAAAGCTTAACACTAGACCATTAAGCATATGACCTGGAGGATTTCTAAGATAGCCTTTATCATATTAAGGAAATTTCTTTCTACTCCAAGTATCCTAAAGGGTTTTTTATAATCCTGAATACTTGAATTTTATCAGCGTCTACACCTCTATTGAATGGTCGTGTTTCTTTTTACTGTATTGCAAATTACACAATTGGTATTTACGAGTTAAAGCAACTTTAAATTTTTGGAATAAATTCAACTTGCTTAAGATTGTTATTATATAGCTGGGTTTAATTTAATATTTTGTTGAAGATTTTGGTATTTATGTTTGAGTGAAATTGGCTTGTATCTTTCCTGTCTTGAAATGTCATTGTCAGTTTCTGCTAAGTTACGTTTTGTTGTCCTGTTTTGTAACAGACTAGGGAGTGGCTTTTATTGTTGTTCCTCTCCGTTTTCTGGAAAAAGTGTGTAACGTTGGTTTATTTCTTCCTTAAATGAATGGTGGAATTTACTTTTAGAAGCCATTTTTGCCTAGATATTTCTTTATGGAAAGATTTTAATTAATGGTTAATTTTCTGTAGCGATTACTGGGTTATTCAGATTATGCATTTTTTAAATTCTCACCAAGGATTTATTTTTATTGATATTAGAGAGAGTAGGGGAGAGGGGGAGAGATTAGAGAGAAACATCGATGGGCTGCCTCCGGATGTGCCCTAACCGGGATCAGTCCCACAGCCTTTTGGTGTATGGGATGATGGTCCAAGTCACCCAGCCAGGGCCATATTCTGTATTTCTTGTGGCCGTTTTGATAAGTTGTATTTTTCTAGGAACTTCTGTACATTTCATATGTTTATTTTTTGTTGTTTTTTTCCTAGATCAGTTTTATCAGAGATCTAACAAATTTATGTTTTCTAGGAACCAACTTTTGACTTGTTTGGTATTTTCTATTGATGCTTGTTTTCTATTCCATTAATTTCTACTCTTTTAGAATTTTCTTTCTTCTACTTTGGGTTTTTAAGATATTAATGTGATTTGATTTTCCATTGGTGTTTTGAGTTTGAGTTGAGTAGTTTTTCTGCAGCATTTATAGGGACAATTTTGTTTTAGGCCATAGAGCTTAAGACTGAGGCCAGGGTTTAAACACCTGCTCTGCTTCTTAAAATCTGTGAGAAAAGTTCGGATTTCATAATTGAGCACCTACTATGTGCCAGATGGTACTGAGGATATAGCAGTGAACAAGATGGCCAGATTCTTAATCTCATGGTACTCACTTTCTAGTTTCTCTATTTCTTTCCCATTTGCAAAAGGGGATGAGGGATGATATTGATGATTAAGAGTTATTATGTAGTTATTATCTTCCAAGCACTTCTTCACTAATGTTAATTTAGTTAATCCTCACCTCATCTCCATAAAGGAACTACTGTTACTATACCCATTTTACAGATGAGGAACCTGAGGCACAGAGGTTAAGTAACCTGCTGGAGGTTTTACAATGGATAAGTGGCAGAGCTAGGATTTGAATCAGATGTGGATCATTGTGATTCCCACACCAGCAAGTATCTTATAAAGATCTGCTCATATTCTGTTTTGTCCTTTGCTACCTCTTCATCATTATCACTTGCTATTTGGGGTCTAAATGAAACATTTGAGGAAAAAATCTGAATCTCCTACTTTCCCAGTAGTTTTTTTCATAATGTTCAGTATTTAAGAAGTTTAATGTAGTCCTCCCCCTTTGTTATTTATTACTCCATAGCTTTTAGTTTATGTTCATTAGTATTTATAAAATGTACATTTATTTGAAATTATATGGTTATATAAGGCGACTTTCGCCAAGATGGCGGCATAGGTGGATGCACTGCACCGCCACTCACAACCAGAGAGTTTAAACAACGAACTCAATAGTGAAAAATAAACAACCAGAACGGACAGAATTGACCTGAAGGGAAGTCTGACACCGAGGAAGTTGGGGAGGACATACATCCAGGCCGGTAAGCGGGGCAGAACCGAGCAGAGGAGCAGAGTGAGAGGCAGTTTGCCCGGAGGAACTCACCCTGGGAGCGCCTAAACAACACACTACCCCGAGCAATGGGTGAACCTCGCAGGCCGGTGGCATAACTGGAGAGGCCAGTGGGAACCAGCAGGGCCGAGACTGGCGGAAAAGGCAGTGGGGAACTGGGGAGCAGAGGGTGATAGGGAGTGGTGATGAACGGCAGACGCCATTGCTCCCTCCCAGGCCCCGCCCCCAGAGGAAACATCACAAAAAAGCGACCCAGGTTGCCAGGCACCGACAAACACCTAAGACTCCGACAGGGGTGCCGAGATAAAAAAAGAATGAAAATGGCCAAAACGAAAGATCAGAACAAATTACAACTAACGGACGAAGAGAAGCCAAATTAACAGATGCCCAGTTTAAAACACTGGTAATCAGGATGCTCACAAAACTGGAAGAAATAGTTGAACAAATGAACAATATGATAAAGATAATGGAGGAAGATTTACAGGGAACCAATAGGGAAAAAAAGGAAGCTGGTACTCAAACCA